>VMBQ01004377.1:70114-83696 GCA_007657795.1 Dreissena rostriformis | reverse complement strand
TTAATGTTTGACGAATAATAATGGTTTCACAGTATTTCTTATTTAAGAAAGTGTAGGGTTATGGTTCTTGTGCATGGCACATCTTCCCATTGATTTCTACACACCCATGAAGTTTCATGTTGAAATCTTGTAGCTTATCTGAGATATAGCCCTGAAAAGTAACATCATACCAAAACAACAAAAAGAAATAACTCTTATTTAAGAAAGTGAAGGGTATTGGTTCTTAAGCATGGCACTTATCCTCATTGATATCAATACACACATGAAGTTTGATGTTAAAGTCTTGTAAGGTATCTGAGATATAGCCCTGAAAAGCTACAAAATATAAAAAAGGGTAATAACTCTTATTTAAGAAAGTGAAGGGTTATGATTCTGTGCATGGCACTTCTCCTTATTGATATCTATACACCCATGAAGTTTCATGTTGATATCTTGTAAAGTTTCTGAGATATAGCCCTGAAAGATTTTTTGATGGACTGACAACGCAAATTCTATATCCTGCCGCCTTTGGCGAGAGATAATAAGAGAAAATGGGATAAATTTTGCAAGAAGCTGAGTGACAAAATGGCACTCATTTTTCAGGAATATTCTCTCGCAGAATAGTAAGTGAAACACTGTGATTAAGTCAATTTGTAACATATCAATCAAATTAAATTAAATTTTATCATGGCGTTTGAAGTTTTCACAACTATTCTTAAGAGTAATAAGAAATAAAAGACTTGGTTGTAAAATACTTGTATCTATTTAAAAGATTTCTAATGATAGATAGCACCTATACACTTAAACTTTAATATTATCTAAATACATATCTATTATCCTAGCATGTGGTAGACTCTACAAACAAAATTCAAGTTGGTTGGGAAGGTTCAATATTTGCTGAGATGTAAATGCACATGCATAGCTGCAATGACCTAAGGTTTATTATAAACCTAGTTGGAAGAAATAACTGGCTGGGCTTACAACAACCTGAGGGATCAAATGAGATTGATAACATGTCATACAAAAAAGGTAATGTCCTTATCAAATGGTATTAGATGTTCTCACCAGGTAATAAAGGGTGGTAAGGAAGAGTATTTGATACCTCCAGTTGATTATGACTTTGTAACCTACAATTCCATCCAAAGGCCAACTTCCAGGTAAAGCTTGTTTGTTTTGCTGAGTAATGTTGCATCAATATACTTCCTGTGCTCAAATGTGACTTCAAGGCTAAAGGACATGACTTTTTTGTGTACGAGGACTAACAGCTTTATAATGGTTTGTGTGAGAAATTGAAGAGAAGCTTTGAGTAGACTCCATCTCCCCTGATTAACAGGATTTTCACTAGAGCCTCACAGTTCACAGGCTGATGCACGTCTTTCAAAAGCTCATTCATTTTATCAGCAGACAAACAATTTCTGAAGGAACTATTAACAAATTTTGCTTGTTCATAGTTCACAAACTTATCAACTGGAGCAGAGTTATTGAAACATTCCATCATGCAGGCTCTGAAAAACACCTGGGTAAGAAATATTCCTGGTGAAGTTCATCAAATGACTGTTGATAGTCATCATAAGATTGGTTCTATGAACATTCATGTCAAAATTCAGTGCAAACTCAAGTTTCTTCATATGCTCCTTCAGACTCTTCATACTTTCTTTGAATTCTTGCAATATTGAGAGCAGAATATTGTGGCCATGGTCTATAGACAGACAACTCTGACTATTACTGAAAACAGGCTCGGGCAGGTCAATCACAGTAACAGGCAACAAAGAAGCCTTATTTGCAGCGGAAGCTAGGCTGTTTTTTTACTATTCTAGACTTCATTATCCGCCATGATTAAATTCTGAAAACAAAAATAAATATAATCGACTCTCGATGGACCAACAAGCAAACTTTGAGCAATCCAAACTTGAAGCCAATCGATTTCTTATCTAATGTGTTTACTTTCATTTGTCTGCAACTGAATCTCTAGTGGAATCTAGAGTATTCATACTGCCGGTTGGTTTGGCCACCTATGCATTTAAACTCGTGCATGTGTACAATGAACGTGTGAATAATTTAGACAAATATTCTTGTTCAATAAAAGACAAAAATACTTGAAAACAAACATGCGTAACATCAATAAACTTGCATTTTCGAGTTGACAGCAGGAAGCCCATACATGCAATACGTTTTCCTATAGGTTCATGAATTGTATTGGTCTAATGCACACGCTCTACTGTGAGGCTCTGTAGGGGGAATTTGTTGATGTGATCACTTTCTCTTTGATACATAAAATAATTTATTAAACAAAGTAGGCATAAAGTATGAACATTGAACGCAGTCAAGTGATAGATTTAACCAAATTTAATAAAAAATATCAACGATTGAAATGATTTAATAATAAATAAACAAAATATATATAAGTTATTAACGGTGCATTTTTTTTTATTTTTTTTTACAACAGTGAGGGAAAAGGAAACTGTCTCCATTTTGAGCACCGCTTTTGTGTAGCAAAAGGAAAGGTGAACCCAATGCAGTTTTTTTTTGGCCCGTTATTATAGCCAAAAAACGGCTATATTCCCAATCCCAAAAAGTATACTTTTTTCCCAAAATGTGCCATAAAATTCCCAATTTCAAAAAAAAAATGTCTTATGCTTATTTTATCTCAATTTTAATTCAATTACATCTTACAAAGTATATAATAATGATTTTTATGATTTTGTTCTTTTAATTTGAATTATTATAAAGAGTTATATCAAATTAGTATTTAACAAATCAGTGGACTTTTTGTGCGAAAAAAGAAAGCTACTGAATTTATTTTCCCAATTTCTTGGAAATGCCACTAAAATTCCCAATTCCAAAGCCATGGGCTATCTTCCCAAAAAGTGGAAAAAAAAACCTGTAATGGCCACAGTCATGACACTGGCCCCAATTCAGGATTTTTATATGTAGTCCCATGTCCAGATTCGCTTGACTGAATTTGTTACATACACAACATGTCTCGGAATCGTCCATGTCGGATTCGCTTTCAGAGTGGTCTTCTCTGATAATGTGAGTGTGAGTAACTTGTATTCCATTAATGGCGAGTCTCGGGCTTGTACTTGGAATGATTTACTGAACCGCTCTTTTTTTCATTGCACTCCTCTTTTATTTAGTTTTGCACTCCTCTTTTTTCTATCTCGTTCCCTCGGCTAAGTAAGTAGTTCCCACGACATAGCTTACTTGTTCGCACAAGTTAGTAAGTTGTTCCCTTATATAGCGATAGAAAATAGAGGAGTGCAATTTAAAAAAAAGAGGAGTGAATGTCACCTCTATGCCACCATAATTAAGTGTTGTAAAACAGACTCAATAGTTGATTCAGTGAGGTCTGACAGCACTTTTAAGGAAAAGTAGGACTATAATCCAACAGTTTATATTGTTTCTCTATAAATATGCCCTTATAATGCAGTTTTAATGATATTACATTTATTTAAAATTAATATCAGTTTGGTGGGTGGTAAACATTTAAAATGAATGCTACAACCAATATTCTGTGCTGAGTTACAGTTCACATTGAAGACTAACATAACAGTCACAGGTTACTGTATCTTTCAAAACCAATACAGTAGTATACAATCTAATGAAATGTCGATGTAACTAATATTAGAGAATAGGGAAAGTATATATATATATATATATTATATATATATGACAATTGTGCCAAAGCAAACTATATGAAGATACATGTATTATTAACAGAATGAAGCCATTTTATAAAGAAACACAACATAAATCAATAAAAATACCTGAGATTACCCCTAGTTGTGCACAATATTAAAACTTCAGTATTTTATTTATATTTGTTGTAGTCTATCTGAAAATAACAAGCTCTCACGTCTATATTATATGTTATACAGATGTCTGGATATATTGTAACATAACTTACACGGCTTTGACACTGGATGGAAAACAATGGCATTTTGTCTTAATACTCCACTGGTTGCCTTCATTTTCAATCAAATGCCACCAATTTCCATTCATAATGTAAATTCTTCCACTGTCACTTTTGTTTTCATTGTTTGCCACTGCTTTTTCACCGAATTGTATGTCCAAATACTCCACCGCTTTTTGCCATGTCTTGGATGGGATGGTTGGACAGTCTTTCAAAAATAAAATAATAAAACTATATATTTGTGTTGTTTTTTTTAACCATGTTTAAACAAAAAAAAGTGATGTGTTTGTGAAACACTATGTCCCCTTTTGAGCAATTTTGACCCATATATTTGACCTCTGACCTTGAAGGATGACCTTGACCTTTCACCACTGAAAATGTGCAGCTCCATGAGATACACATGCATGCCAAATATGAAGTTGCTATCTTCAATATTGCAAAAGTTATGGCCAAAGGTTAAAGTTTTGTGCAAACCAACAAAGCAACAAACCAACAGACAGGGCAAAAACAATATGTCCCCCAGTATAGACTGGGGGACATAAAAATCAATGCACCATAAAGAAACTGTTATATTGTCTTGATTTTGAAGAATTTCATCTTGAACTAAAAGCAACGATTTGTTTAATGACATATATGTATGCTTGCAAAATATTGGAAATGCAAACAAATCATTTTCTTCCACGGCACAGTTAAAATAACTGACCAGTTGCCATATAAGTGATTGCTCAGACCACATTGTTTTTTCCAACACGGTATCTGATTGCTTAATCATGAAGTTTGATTGACAGCTGGTGAGTGGCTAACTGAATTGAAAAGTTACAGCTCATTTTAGTCTAGTGGTGTGTTTAAGGTATTGCTTTCAGAGTTGCATGGACACTGCACTCTGTACCACTCACGCTGCACTCTGTAGCACTCACCTACACCTGAGGCCGCAGCCCCACCCCTGGTCCCAGGCCGGGCTGTGGTCGGGTTCTGAAAACAAATATAATATAAGCCTCATTCTGGGAGAACAGGGTTTAACTTAAATGTGCTTAAAGTGTTGCCCAAGATTAGACTGTGCAATCCACACAGGCTAATCAGGGACAACACTTTCCGCTTTTATGTTTTTTTTTGTTCTCTTCTTAGTAAAAATCCAGTTGACACTTTATACACATACATTAAGCCCCATTTTCCCAGAACGAGGCTTATATCATTTCAAATGATTTGCATCCAATACTGGCAAGAATAGACCATGTGTTTGTGTGGTAATCTGTTATTTTATTTCAACAAACATGATACTCAATGATCATTCTGTACACAAAGAAAACCCTATTCAATAAATTTGAAATGGATTGGAAAAAGAAGGCCCTATCCCAAAAAAAAGAATAGTAAATACAGTTCCCATTTAAATTGCAAAAATAATGTTCACATTTTGCTTGTTAATTGTCCAATCAACAACTCTTAATTTTTCTGGTGAGTGCTGTCAATCCAGTAGTACATTGGGACTAACATGGTTTAATATCTACAAATCAATTTTCAAATTATTGCTTGTTAGCAGACAAACAAATATTATCAATCAAAGGAATATTGTATCTAATTCTTAAATGAATAACACTCTCACAATAAATACAACCATGTAAACATTTACCATAGCAGTTGTCAGTCTTGTAGCTGTACCAGGCTGTCGACCCGCGGCTGAAAATTAAAATAAACTACACTAAACTTGTGTATTCAACACATTGTGCAATTTAAAAAATCTGTCCNCTTTGATGTAGAGCTTAAAAACAATATGTCTCCAGGGAGACAGTGATAGCTTTACGCTGCTGTCTTTGATGGAGAGCTTAAAAACAATATGTCTCCAGGGAGACAGTGATAGCTTTACACTGCTGTCTTTGATGGAGAGCTTAAAAACAATATGTCTCCAGGGAGACAGTGATAGCTTTACGCTGCTGTCTTTGATGGAGAGCTTAAAAACAATATGTCTCCAGGGAGACAGTGATAGCTTTACGCTGCTGTCTTTGATGGAGAGCTTAAAAACAATATGTCTCCAGGGAGACAGTGATAGCTTTACGCTGCTGTCTTTGATGGAGAGCTTAAAAACAATATGTCTCCAGGGAGACAGTGATAGCTTTACGCTGCTGTCTTTGATGGAGAGCTTAAAAACAATATGTCTCCAGGGAGACAGTGATAGCTTTACGCTGCTGTCTTTGATGGAGAGCTTAAAAACAATATGTCTCCAGGGAGACAGTGATAGCTTTACGCTGCTGTCTTTGATGGAGAGCTTAAAAACAATATGTCTCCAGGGAGACAGTGATAGCTTTACGCTGCTGTCTTTGATGGAGAGCTTAAAAACAATATGTCTCCAGGGAGACAGTGATAGCTTTACGCTGCTGTCTTTGATGGAGAGCTTAAAAACAATATGTCTCCAGGGAGACAGTGATAGCTTTACGCTGCTGTCTTTGATGGAGAGCTTAAAAACAATATGTCTCCAGGGAGACAGTGATAGCTTTACGCTGCTGTCTTTGATGGAGAGCTTAAAAACAATATGTCTCCAGGGAGACAGTGATAGCTTTACGCTGCTGTCTTTGATGGAGAGCTTAAAAACAATATGTCTCCAGGGAGACAGTGATAGCTTTACGCTGCTGTCTTTGATGGAGAGCTTAAAAACAATATGTCTCCAGGGAGACAGTGATAGCTTTACGCTGCTGTCTTTGATGGAGAGCTTAAAAACAATATGTCTCCAGGGAGACAGTGATAGCTTTACGCTGCTGTCTTTGATGGAGAGCTTAAAAACAATATGTCTCCAGGGAGACAGTGATAGCTTTACGCTGCTGTCTTTGATGGAGAGCTTAAAAACAATATGTCTCCAGGGAGACAGTGATAGCTTTACGCTGCTGTCTTTGATGGAGAGCTTAAAAACAATATGTCTCCAGGGAGACAGTGATAGCTTTACGCTGCTGTCTTTGATGGAGAGCTTAAAAACAATATGTCTCCAGGGAGACAGTGATAGCTTTACGCTGCTGTCTTTGATGGAGAGCTTAAAAACAATATGTCTCCAGGGAGACAGTGATAGCTTTACGCTGCTGTCTTTGATGGAGAGCTTAAAAACAATATGTCTCCAGGGAGACAGTGATAGCTTTACGCTGCTGTCTTTGATGGAGAGCTTAAAAACAATATGTCTCCAGGGAGACAGTGATAGCTTTACGCTGCTGTCTTTGATGGAGAGCTTATAAACAATATGTCTCCAGGGAGACAGTGATAGCTTTACGCTGCTGTCTTTGATGGAGAGCTTAAAAACAATATGTCTCCAGGGAGACAGTGATAGCTTTACAGTGCTGTCTTTGATGGAGAGCTTATAAACAATATGTCTCCAGGGAGACAGTGATAGCTTTACAGTGGTGTCTTGGATGGAGAGCTTAAAAACAATATGTCTTCAGGGAGACAGTGATAGCTTTACAGTGGTGTCTTGGATGGAGAGCTTAAGAACAATATGTCTCCAGGGAGACAGTGATAGCTTTACACTGCTGTCTTTGATGGAGAGCTTATAAACAATATGTCTTCAGGGAGACAGTGATAGCTTTACGCTGCTGTCTTTGATGGAGAGCTTAAAAACAATATGTCTCCAGGGAGACAGTGAAAGCTTTACACTGCTGTCTTTGATGGAGAGCTTATAAACAAGATGTCTCCAGGGAGACATAATTATTCCTCAATATGATTTATGAACAGTGTAACATAAAGTTTTCTTAAATTTTTAGATCTAAGAATTCTTCTCATTGGACTCCCAGGACATGGAAAAAGTGCAACTGGGAACTCCCTTCTGGAAAAAAGATTGTTTCCTGAAAATGCTCCCGCGGTTCCAAATGCAGGCCAAGAAACACAAGTAAGTAACGGTGTGGGTTTACAGAATTGTAATTTATACAATGTGATACTCACAATGATAAGGAAGTCACCCACCCATATGTATAATTGCACATTACATATAATCTTTCTTAAGATACGTAAAAATATTCTATAAGTATCTCTGTTTTATTTTACTCAGAACTTTAACTAGAAATTTTCTCTCACACATGATTTTATTGAAGTATGGAATTTAATTTTCTTAATGCATACAGAAGTTCTATTCGGGACACAATTTGACCTTTGCAGTCCAAGTGTGAACCTGTGACCTTAAACAAAAAAGTTGTGTTCTTGCAATCAATATATTGCATTTTATTGGTGTTAAATTATCAGTTGTCATAGTTTATTTAGAAATCCCATAATGCAAAATAAAATAAACTAGACAGAAAGATGAAGCAAGAGAGGAAGGGATTGGTAGATAAATAACAAACCTGCACCCTTATAAAGACTAACTAAGGAAAATGATTTAAAGAAAACTTGTACTGTTTTCAATTTTTATGAATTTAAAGAAATTGTAAAATATAACCACCAGAACATTTAATGTTTGATAAAATCCAGTAGGTGTTGTTAGAGGGTAGCTGGTTTTTGAAGCAAAATGATATTTCACTGATAGAGTAATGTGACTCTTAGGGCATTTGATAAAAAACTCATATAGATAAAAAATTATATGATGCTACAAACCAGATATAAAACCTCTCTGCCCTGATTTAGTGATTTTTTACATCTCTCATCATTCTCCCAAAGAATGTTGGCAATTTTTACCAAGCCACTTCATTTTTCAATTTCTTTGTAGATGACAGCTATACAACTTAACAAACCAAATACAAAACCTAAGGACCTAAGTGGGGAAATCAATGGTCGTAAAATAAAGATTGTAGAGTTCCCAGTCAAAGATCCCTCAAGCGAGAGTGACAGAGATTTTAAGAAGGAACTGTTACAAACAGAGAAAATGTTGGATCCAGGATTTCATGCAGTTTGTTTTGTAATAGATCCAAATAAGTTCTCTGATGTGAAAGACCAATTCAAACGATTCATGGAATACTTTGGAGATGATGCTAGTGATTATGCTTTTGTAATCATGACTTTTACTAAAAATGAAAATGAATATGAAGATCATGTTCGTTCCAATATAGATGCCAAACATCCAGTTGCATCTGTATTGAGCTTTTGTAAAGAAAAGGAGTTATACATAGACAATAAGGTCTCATCAGCAGAAAAGGAAGAAATGATAAAAGAGATGTTCACTTTGATTGACAGTGCAAATGCAAAAAAACTTACTCCTCACTTCAGTTCTCGGTTCAAACAACAAACTGAAGCTGCAGAGGCTGCTAAAACTGAAGAAGCTGCTAAAGCGGCCAAAGCGGCAAAAGCTGCTATTAAAGCTGCTAAAGAAGCTGAAATTAAGCACCAAAGGGAACTTCTAAGGGTTGAAAAGCAAGCTATAGAAACATATAAAAGAGACTTTGAAGCGGAAAAAAGACGGCTTGAACAGGAAGTTAGTACACAAAATAGGAGAGCTGAGAATATGGAAGCACGTACAAGAGACCTTGAACAGAGAGTTTTTCAAGCAGAATTTTTCAGGCAACGTGAAAATTATAATCCACCAAAAAAAGAAGGTTATAATTGTACAATTCAGTAAAGTTTTTTTTAGACTATACTATGACAACTATATAAACAATTTATTTGGTTGCTATGACTATTTTTTATATATATTGTCACATAAAAAGTAGATGCATTTGTTGTACATGATTGCTTTTCGGTTTTTACTGGAAACAAAAAATATGATTAAGGTAAAATTTCAATCATGAATAATGATATAAAAAGCTTTCAATATTTAAGTTATATATTTTTTTCAATATTATTTAATGGCTATTGTTGGCAGAATTAAAATAAAACACATATCATATGTAAACAAAAGATAGTCCTTTCCATATGTTTTCATGTTGTTGTTTTTTTCTTATAATCTATTGTTTTAATAATAATATATATTTTTATATACCATATTTTACCATATATTATGCACAGTTTTATACCCCCCTAACATGTTTTTTTTAAAGTTGGTGCATTTGTAATACTGTACTTGATAACACATAAAGGTAATTCAGCTGTTAAACATTTGAACCAAATCCACCAATCACTTAAATAGGAAGTGAGTACACAAACTTGTTGAGAACCATACAATTTTATAGTTAAAAGCTGAAAAATGGCCTTTTTTCATCCAAAACTGGTTGCAGCCAAATTCCTTTCTGAACCATCATCTGCACATTTGGATAACATTTGTATTAATTTTTTAGCTGTGAAAGTTTAAGCAAAATCATGCAAATCAGCGAAAACGAAGTTAAGTAGAACATTTTAGGGCTTATATATATCAATATTGAAAATGTGACAAAGGGCTCCCAAAACTTGTCAAAGAAAAGTTCCTTCTAATATACTCTGATAATATATTAAGGTCATTCAGAATTAGGTAGGATCCACCTGCCATTAAAAAAAGAGTTATATTGGAGAAAAAACATACAAAGGGCAATAATTCTGTAAAAACTGGTTCCATTTTTTTTTAATTATTTTTTTGCAATCTACACATAATTAAAGGTCCTTGAAAGTTTGAAAACATAAGTTTCCAGATGTATTTATGGACAGACAGTCATGGAGACATATCTTACTGACAACTGCAATTCTTAATTCTTAACACAAGCATTCAACAATTAATTTTATTGTTTTAGAAAATGTCATGGTTTTGTACCGGCAAGTGCAGATTTCTCAATGGCAAGTGAGGATTTGGAATCGCTTGTCCTACATGACGAGTAGCATTATTGTGTTTATTCAAACCAATTAATACACCATTTAGTCACCCCTAAAGCTTTAATGTAAGAACCCATTGTGAAGTGGTGTGAATGTCAGCCTATCATCATTAATCAACTGAATCTTGGATGTAATCATTCAACTTAAGAATGTTATACTTTCCAATATGAAAGCATTTTAAAGCTTTGTATTTTTTGATGATATTGGAATAAAAATACATGTATTATATTTGCATGTTATAGCTGACCCCAACATTAAAGCTTTGTAATTGAGATGAGGATGATGAATATAATAATGGTGTGTGTTTGTATGAGACTGAATTGAACATTGATTATATATATTAATTTATTTTAATGTTGCATTTTTGTATGACACTAGCTTTAAACAAACTTATAATAATTGTATTCCTTTGCATTGCTTGCTTTTAGATCAGTAAAACCTATGTTTTGTGGTTGATGAGGATAATGAATATAATTATGGTGTGTGTTTGTATAAGACTGAATTGAACATTGATAACCGGTATAGATATATATATAAACAAAATGCATTTTTGTATGAAACTATGTATAGCTTTATTATACCTCGACTGACTTTCCCATGAACTATTTCCACATACATAGAGTGTGAAAATGTTTAATGTCGCTTGGGACAATATATAATGTCACCCTCTCATGGAGCCAAATTAAATAACAAAGAAAAATCAGAACAGAGTGCAAGTGAAACTTAAAATTTACCAAAAGCCTCTAAAGATGTTAATATATATCTTATGTTTTAACAAATTATACACCAAAAGAAACCTTTTCATTTTATGTGAATTGTGTAAACCAGAAATATGAATTATTTTAGAAATCATTATTACAGGTCAGACCGTATCTTTGATTGTGTATTTATTCTTCAAACATTTTCAATATTGCTTTCCAAAACTATATAACTGCCCCTGATAAAAATGGTGTTGGAGAAACAAAATATAAAATCAACACAGCACACTGACAATCTTCTGAAAGGTTTCTAAGCAAAGGCAAAGATTTTGTTTGTATAAGCCAAACATTTATTGCGTTATTTGTTCTAAATACATCAAACTTATTCTGTATCAGTACTTTATTATCCATTTTGTATTGTACGATGTGTTAATATTCATTTTTTTTGTCTATAACTGATTTAAACCTATGCAGTGTATGACTACACATTGATCACATTGATATCAAATTAAATTATCAAAGTTGGAAATGTATATAAACATTGTTTATGTTGGCAGGTGGCAAACAACAGAAACCAAAAAAAGAACAGCACCTTGCTCTTTCTTTCTTGATCCTAGTACTGATTAAATACAGTACAAAGACAATCTAAACAAGGGACAAAATTGTCACAAAACCGAGTTTTTAATTTGAAAAAAAAGTCTGATAAAGGGAGAAAATTCAAAATGTGCATTGTTTCTGATTGTTCCTAGTTACTCCCCTTGTGTCAAATTCAATCTATTTTCTCTAAGTGCGACCTTGACCTTCGAGATATCGACATAATTCTTTCGCATGACACACCGTCCAATGATGGTGAACAAATGTGCCAGATGATTTAAAAATCTCACAATGAATGACATAGTTCTCGCCCGGACAAGCTCATTTATGGCCATTTTTGACATTTGAACTCAAAATGTGACCTTGGAGATATCGACATAATTCTTTCGCAGGACACACCGTCCAATGATGGCAAACAAATGTGCCAAATGATTTTAAAATCTCACAATGAACGACATAGTTATGGCCCGGACAAGACATTCAGCAATCTAATAACCAGTGTTTTCCTTTGGAAAACCTGATTAACAATGGCACATATTTACCAACCCATTCTAAGATTAATAATTGATGTATATATAAATTTCAATAACAAATACTTTCCAGTTAAGATCAATACAAAGCAAGCATTTTTATTCCATTCCCAAATTTTTCTTATCGTATAGATGTTAAAGCTAAGCCATACTCAATGGCATAACTGTTACAATTTTAAGAAAATTCTTAAATCTTCAATCTAAGAGTCAGATGGTGATGTGGTTCAAAATATATAAATTCAGTATATAAAGTCCATGAAATACCTTTCAATTGTTTGCAAACTTTTAAAAACTTTATAATGTAAAATAAATGTCAATATCACAATATTTGTTCAGGACGACCTGATATACAATAACAATTAGATTTTTTTTTTTTTTGTGTGTGTAAAATTGTAGATATTAAGTTTTATTGATACTTTATGTTGTTTTACATTGAACTGTATGTGTACACAGCTGCTTTCTGTGCTTTCCAGTAGTTTCTATATTCATTGTTTTAGAACCTTCATAGTGATTCATTATATTTGTGGTATTATATAACGGCATACTATTTACTGCCTTTTATTTTACATATATTTATATATTGTGGTTTTAACAGATGCACAATTAAGCTTATTTGACCTTGTTGACAAAAGAAAATGATAAAATTTTGTCATTTTTATATTCTTCTCCATTTAAAAAAAAAATCAATTTTCTTGGTAAAATAAATAGAAACAAGAGCTGTCACCATAGGATGACTTATGCCCCCAATAAACGCTTGGTAGAAGTTATGAGCTTTTTTCAAATCCTAAACGCAGATTTCGAACCTAAACGCGGACCCTAAGTTCAAGGTCAAGGTCACAGGGGTCAAATTTGTGTGCGTATGGAAAGGCCTTGTCCATATACACATGCATGCCAAATATGAAATTGCTATCTGAAGCGACATAGACGTTATGAGCATTTTTCAAAATCTAAACGCAAAGTGTGACGGACAGACGGACGGACAGACGAACGGACAGTCCGATCACTATATGCCCTTCTTCGGGGGCATAAAAATGTCTTGGAATATCAAAATAAATCAGAAAGCCACATAAACTAGAGAGCGGACAACATGCTTAATCCTTGAAATGCACTAAGTGACCCAGTGACCTAGTTTTTGACCCGGCATGACCCATATTCGAACTTGACCTAGATATTGTCTTGATACAACTTCTGAC
>VMBQ01004377.1:51334-69202 GCA_007657795.1 Dreissena rostriformis | reverse complement strand
ATGATATTTTTTTCTATATTGCCCCCCGTGTATATATAATTTTTTATGTATCAAACTATGCACATTGTTTTATGTTTTATTCATATATTGTGTAAATTGTTGAACTATGATTAACTTTGAATAAAATGTGTTGCATTTTTATAAGTTATTTTCTCCTCTTAAAAAGTCTAAGTCTTTTCCAGGGTCAGCTGAAAATGTTAAAGTATTTTCCATGCTTAAAAATTTCTAAGTCCCACTTTCCATGCTATCTGGAAATATCTTCCATGGTTATCCAGCCTAAATCCAGCGTTTTCCATGCTTTTCCATCCAAGGCTGGAAAATGATGGAAAAAAAAGTCCATGTTTCATGGACATTTCAAGAACAAAACCCTGGAAAACCCTGGAAACTATATCAAATTCCAGGGATTTCCATGGTATTCCATGTTATACCATGGATTTCCAGCCTAAGTTCCATGATAACCCTGGACAATGTACACCCGGGAATTTCCACATACATAGAGTGTGAAAATGTTAAATGTTGCATGGGACAATATATAATGTCACCCTCTCATGGGGGAGGCGGAAAACTACAACGGGCGAGGCATGGTATAGGGGTGATAACCCCAAAAAAGGGTTAGGGTAAGGGTTAGGGTTAGGGGTCGGGTTAGGGTTAGGGTTACCCGACCCCTAACACTTACCCTAACCCTAACCCTAACCCTCTAACCCCCCCCTTGCGCAATACCATACCATGCCTTGCCCGTTGTAGTTTACCGCCTCCCCTCTCATGGAGGCAAATTAAATAACAAAGGAACATCAGAACAGAGTGCAAGTGAAACTTAAAATTTACCATAAGCCTCTAAAGATGTTAATATATATCTTATGTTTTAACAAGTTATACCCAAAAAGAAACCTTTGCATTTTCTTTTGCATTTATCATAAGCAGTATGTTTTCATACTTGAACATTGAACATTGATTATATATATATTTTTTTTTTAATGTGGCATTTTTGTATGACACTATATTTAGCTTTAAACAAACTTATCATAATTGTATTCCTTTGCATTGCTTGCTTTTAGATCAGTAAAACCTATATTTTGTGGTTGATAAGGATAAAGAATATAATGATGGTGTGTGTTTGAATGAGACTGAATTGAACATTGATTACCGGTATATATATATATATATAAAAAAAAAATGTTGCATTTTTGTATGAAACTATATATAGCTTTATTATATCTCGACTGACTTTCCCATGAACAATTTCAACAAACATACAGTGTGAAAATGTTAAATGTTGCATGGGACAATATATAATGTCACCCTCTCATGGAGCCAAATTAAATAACAAAGGAATATCAGAATAGAGTGAAATTGAAACTTAAAATTACCATAAGCCTCTAAAAATGTTAATATATATCTTATGTTTTAACAAATTATACACAAAAAGAAACCTTTTCATTTTATGTGAATAGTGTTAACCAGAAATATGAATTATTTTAGAAATCATTATTACAGGTCAGACCGTATCTTTGATTGTGTATTTAGTCTTCAAACATTTTCAATATTGCTTTCCAAAACTATATAACTGCCCCTGATAAAAATGGTGTTGGAGAAACAAAATATAAAATCAACACAGCACACTGACAATCTTCTGAAAGGTTTCTAAGCAAAGGCAAAGATTTTGTTTGTATAAGCCAAACATTTATTGCGTTATTTGTTCTAAATACATCAAACTTATTCTGTATCAGTACTTTATTATCCATTTTGTATTGTACGATGTGTTAATATTCATTTTTTTTGTCTATAACTGATTTAAACCTATGCAGTGTATGACTACACATTGATCACATTGATATCAAATTAAATTATCAAAGTTGGAAATGTATATAAACATTGTTTATGTTGGCAGGTGGCAAACAACAGAAACCAAAAAAAGAACAGCACCTTGCTCTTTCTTTCTTGATCCTAGTACTGATTAAATACAGTACAAAGACAATCTAAACAAGGGACAAAATTGTCACAAAACCGAGTTTTTAATTTGAAAAAAAAGTCTGATAAAGGGAGAAAATTCAAAATGTGCATTGTTTCTGATTGTTCCTAGTTACTCCCCTTGTGTCAAATTCAATCTATTTTCTCTAAGTGCGACCTTGACCTTCGAGATATCGACATAATTCTTTCGCATGACACACCGTCCAATGATGGTGAACAAATGTGCCAGATGATTTAAAAATCTCACAATGAATGACATAGTTCTCGCCCGGACAAGCTCATTTATGGCCATTTTTGACATTTGAACTCAAAATGTGACCTTGGAGATATCGACATAATTCTTTCGCAGGACACACCGTCCAATGATGGCAAACAAATGTGCCAAATGATTTTAAAATCTCACAATGAACGACATAGTTATGGCCCGGACAAGCTCATTTATGGCCATTTTTGACCTTTGACCTCAAAGTGTGACCTTGACCTTGAAGATATCGACGTAATTCTTTTGCGCGACACACCGTCCAATGATGGTGAACAAATGTGCCAAATGATTTTAAAATCTGCCAATGAATGACATAGTTATGGCCCAGACAAGCTCATTTATGGCCATTTTTTACCTTTGAACTCAAAGTGTGACCTTGACCTTGGAGATATCGACGTAATTCTTTCGCGCGACACACCGTCCAATATTGAAGAACAAATGTGCCAAATGATTTTAAAATCTGACAATGAACAACATAGTTATGGCCCGGACAAGCTTGTTCCGCCCGCCAGCCCGCCAGCCCGCCCGCATTCGCCAATCTAATAACCAGTTTTTTCCTTCGGAAAACCTGGTTAAAAAATGAATAAATTTTCAGAAATGATAACAATTTTTAAAAGAATTATAAAGTGATTACTAAAACAATGTTATAATATTGTTATATTCATTCTAAAGGCTACATAAAAAAATGTGGTCACAATTGCAAACGAATTGTGTATATTAATTGATATTAAATTAAATATTAAGATTTTAATAGTAACATCAAAAATAACTTTCAAATGATTGAAATGCTGCAGTTCATCTTACAAAATCTGGAAAGCACATACTTTATAGCTCTATATCTTCTGTATGTGTGTATGTGTGAATAAACATTTCTTCTTAAAAACTGTGTTTGTTGTTGTATGAACAGATAAACAAATTATTAACTGCATAAATGTTTCAACAAATATATTGTATGCTGTGAAACAAACATTAATATTAAAACATTAATGTTTGTGGATTTTGATGGGTCCACTCAATCACTCAAGCAACTTTTCACTTGGAAACAATTTATAATCTTCCTCCTGCTCATTTCATTTCAATATATAGCATTTCGATGGTCCCCATTCAAGATGCCGAAACCTACATTTTTTTTTATTTCGTGATTTTTGCAGTGTGTAAGGCGGGAAATCAGTGCGCATATTCCCAGAAAATGGCGCATTGTTTAAGCAATCAGAACATGTCAAATCGGTCATATGATAAAATGCCGAACTGTGATTGGTGGAAATAAAAATATGCAAAAATGCAAAGCTGAATATTGTCACTATAAAAATTTGCAAAAAATTGCGAAGCTGAATATTATTGTGCTGGTAAAAATAGCCCTCCTGAACAGTTGTGTATTTGTAAGTTATGCATTTCGAATGGGGACCATCGATATGTAGAATTTGACAAAGTAAGCAAAGACTACTCAGAGCTCCAGATAAGGGTCGTATTTTCGTAATTAAGAATTATTTTCAAGTCCGTTACGTATTTATTTTAAAATATGGTCGTACCATTAAGAATTACAAAATCAAGTTACGAATATTATTTTTATATCGGTTCGTATCGATTTTTTATTGAGTTCTTTTCGGATCTTTTCGGTACTTATAAAGAATGGTTATCGGGTTTGTTTAACGAAGCGCATTTTTTCCAATAAAAGCGGCGTGTACATTCTATCTTTCAATGCGCACGCGCATCAAACACTTCCGAGTAAATATGTCATCAGTTTTTACAGTTAAACGAAAACACATTCTGCAACTCAGATCGTTGTAATCAGGGCATTAACAGTTTGTTCCTGATCAATTTCAGGAACAATACCTTGTTGGTTCAATGGTGAACTCCCATATTGTAGGGATATATGCCTAATCACATCCACATCATGAATACAGATAAGGAGTTATGATAAAGTGCGAACACCAAAGATGTGCTAATAATTAGCAAGTATGATATGACTTACACCCTGCATGTTGTACCTCGTTCTGTTTTCTCTGTATTTGATTACAACATGATTATCTTGTAAACAAAAGTATGATGATGTTTCGATAAAAACCCGCAGAAAAGAAACATGCTTTATGTTACATGATGGGCCACATTTTTCGCTCTTGATGGAGCAGTCATGACAGGGAGGAGATAAACGTGTTACCAGTATGTTTGCAACTGTATGACTTAATTAGTAAGCATTTCACTTGTTTTTATTTGAGAATAACAAACATTCATTTTTATTGATATGCATAAATGTGTTGTACATAATGTCTATCTTTTTTTTGTTTAAGTCAGCCTGTCCTCCCTATGTAAACCTTCTTAGCGTGTTAAAGTATGTTAATGGAATCTAATTGATAAATTAGTTTTGTTTTTATACGCAAATTCGAATACATAAATTTCAATGTATACTCAGTACTGTTTACACTTTGTGTATTTTTTATATAATTGATGAGTGTCTACAGCTCAGTTTGAAAGAGGTAATCTTTAACATTGCAACTATTGAATCTGAATGTTTTGACCGATGTGTTGATCACATTTGCGATTAATAGGTGATACTTTTAAACAAAAAACATCATCTTCCTGATGAGTTGTAAAATCATAAGATCTCAATAGACGGTGCGGTAGTCGAGTGGTAACACTCTGGTCTACCATTCCAGATGTCGTGGGTTCAATCCCTGGACGGGGCACTGGAACTTTCACAAATGCTTAAAGTGTTTCATACCCAACTAGAGATGTACTGGTATGAAATTCAGGTAATTATCGCGTGTATCGGTGCTATACACTGAGCACGTAAAAGAACCAAGGGATATATTCGCAAAGAGCTAGGGTATCGCACCTGGATTCCTTGTATCTCAATAATGTCTCTTCTACTTGCTGTCTCTTTAGCAAAACCAAAGGACCCAAATGAAAATAAGTGCTTGCACTTTCATGGGTTATCCTTGACTGCAAGGTCAAAATAAATACAAATACATACAAACATACAATAGTATGTGAAGTTTCCAAAACTTTTGTCCGTTTTGGACGAAATATTTCATTTAATTGTTTTAACCAATACCATCAAATAAGTGAGTTCATGTTTTTCTTCTCTGTTTTCAAAAAATAGTTTTATAACGGTTATAAGCGCATGGTGTGTTTTTGAGAATTACAATGTCCCTTAAATGTCCCTATCCGGTTATAACACTTGTACTTAAAAAAGACTCTTAACAATTTTAACTGTTATTTTTTATTGAACACACGCAGAAAAACACAGACTCGAGTGGGACTTGAGTCATAAATGGTTTTTAAGTCGATTCAAATGTTTTTTCCTGGTGAAAAAGTTTTAACAAAATCCAAATCTACAGACGTTCAATGTTGGTAGAAATAACGGGCTTAGTCTGACTTCAAGAACTCGTAAGCACATTGTGCTAAGCAAGCTAAAAATTAACACACATTATGCATATAAAATATATGGAATCATGATGTCACCATGTATAGCTGTATTGAAAACGTGACTAAATCCCTGTGTTTAACTACGTAATTGAGCTACTTTAGTTAGTAAATGTTCAATCAATAATCGTTTATGTCGATCGGCTGATTACTTTTGTTTTATGAAAGTCAATCGACGGTTCAAGTTACAAAAACCATTCGAAAATGTCATGCTATTGACTTTATTCAATGGTGTTTATATCTGCACGAGTTAATATTTCGAATATTTCCCTTTTTAAACTATTGTTAAACAGAATTGAGTAGGGTAAGCTCTCAGCGTACGAATTAATTTAACAGTGTCAACGGATGATGTTAAAGGTAAGTTAATTTATTATATTTTTTTTTTATTATATGGGTACGTTACGCACGTAAAATGTACGTACAAGTATTGTTTATTATGTTTTGCTCTATCGATGATTTATCTCTATATTAAATACATAGCCGAAACAAATCAATTCACAATCTGATGTCATCCAATTGTAGATCTACCAAAGTGTAATTTCAGCATATTTTCCGATGAAAATCTGTATGACTTAAAATTTACACGCTTTGTACAAACATGTTCTTCACTTAGCTGTATTTGCTTCTATCCGTCCTTGCCGTGCTGTGCTTGGTTAACATTATGTCTTAATGATTTGGCTCTTTTATTGTAACGTTACACAATTTACGTAAGCAGCTTTCAAATCTTTTTGTTAGATTGTATGCTCAATGAAACACGTTTAAAGTCACCGCTGCGCTTGTTCGTTCTTTTGCTCTTAGTCTATTCTGGTTTTGAAGTCCAACAATGCATAATACGATAAGGTATACATGTTGTATTAATATTGGCTAAATGCTTGAAAGTGGCCAGTTTTAGTCGTGATGCTCTCTTTAGGAAGTGCGTCAGCCATTGAAATGACATTCATACGAAGGTTCTTCTGTGCGTCTGTCTGCCTGTCCTTCTAGATTTTATAACCGCTGATTTTCCTGGCGTTATTTTGATGAAATCAGATATTTTCACATCGCCGAACGATTATGATTTCGTCGCGAGCAATTCACATGGTTCTTTGAGAAAACGGTCAGGGTCACACGTCAAGGAAAAATGTCAGTTTTGTTAGATTGTTTGTGCTATGTACTTTTTAATGTAAAGGAGGCTTTTCATATTAACTTTTTAATGTCTGAGAGAATAACCATTTTACTTTAGATTGATATCTCCCGTGCTTTTTTGTTAAACGTCAAGGTTCCAATTCAATTTCAAAGGTCATGTAGTTTTGGTAAAGCAAAACTTTACAGCGACAATAATGTACTAATATGTTGACCTAAGTTGTTAATAATCTCGTTCGGGATTTCAATTATCGTTTTATGTTATCATATCGTTCTAAAGACGACAACATATACTATTATAATATATATCTATGTGTTTGTCTACATTCTATTTTTGTTATGTTCACTAGTGTTTGTGAGGTGTTTACTGTTGGGTGGTCCCTATTGACCATAATTCAAAGAAATTTCGTTAGAATAAAATGCACAAAAAAAACAACATTTTATCGACGGGCTCGGACCATTTATTCGAATGTTTGACATGCATGGAGATGGTTTGGTCATTTCGCTTATACATACAGAGATTTTGATTTAATCAACTAACATAATACTTTACAACTGGTTTAACATAGTCGTGCAATACACCTCACTTATATAAAATGTACTGAACTTGCAGTTATAGAAAATATGATTTAAATGGCTGTTTGTTCTGTTGAAGTGTTAACTTGTTTTTAAAATACTCAAATTATTACCAGAGTAATCTTGCCAGAGATTTAACATGTTATCAATTTTAAAACCCATGTCGTCCATTACTATTAAACACTTTGTTAATTGGTAATCGATAATAAACTTTTAATGTTATTGTTATACGATCCGCTAAAGTATGATTTGCCAAATATGTTTAAATATCATTGTTGAACCAAATTCAACAATGAAAGTCTATTGAATGATCTTTAAGACCATTCAACTGTGATAAGTATTCATCAAAAAATAGGATATGTCTCAATCTTGGATCGTATGGAAGCGTTCTAACATGACGCGATAGCGTTTACGACATTGTGAACAAAAACAAAAAAACTTGTCAGAATTTAAATATAATCTATTGTTTTAAAATCAAACGTTTATTTGATAAGGTGTACCAAAGTTTTACGAATAAAAGAATTTCGTTTTGTTCGTTATGATTAAGACAGTACTTTAATTAGTATTTACAATTATAAACAATTATTTAAAGGGTTAATCAATGATTATTCGTAAACGAATTAATAAATCAAGGTGCATGATCATGTGACTTTTTGGGGTTCACAATTAAGCCTTTATGGATGTAAACACATTGGTAAGAGGTGTTTTTTTTTCAAATAATTTTTAAGACTTTCAACTAGTGCATAAAATAAAGTTGTGTATGCTGCTTTTGGCAATGTGAAATACATCAGAATCATTTTATTTAATCTGCCTGTGTTTTTGTTCAAAAAGTTAAGGTGTACAGCATTCATGTACACGGTTACGCTTCACACAACGTGAAATTTTGTAACCGATTTCAAACTTTTTCAAGGATTTATTCTTAAATCTTAAGATATCGGCATAAACTGCAAGAAAAACTGTCGATTATGCACTAAAGATTTTTGCAACGCATTTCAATAACTTCAGGTATTTGCAAAAATAAACTTCTTAACGGTGTGTTTACATTCTGTCCAGCCCGTGTGTAAACCCCTGAAAACACCGTTGATCCTGCACCCTGTAATTTGTTTTACTCAACCGTACCTTTTTACATAACGGCACTAAGCCACTAAGATGTTGGCCTTTGTCTGCAATCGCATATTTTATTATAACAGCTGATAATTTGTCATCCGGAGCCCTCTTAAGTGACAAATAACTTCACAATCGATCATATACATTTGAATTGGTATTGTTTCGTTTGTAACAAGATTTAATAAACTTCACAAGGTAGATGTTGTATATGAGACTAGGTTAACGATTTTTGCGGAAGATACCCTCTTAAAATGGTTTTCAGTCGTGTATTTTCGGAATTATTCTATCAGCTTCGGGTAATGAGCTTTTCTCAACACTTTTGGACAAATATTCTTCGTACTAGCAATAAATACTGAATCCTTTGTTGTGTAGCTTGTCGTTAGTTTTTTTGCTAGTCTTTGTAGTTGTTAATTGTGTTTTTTTTAAGTGGGTTCTTTCTTTCAACACGATACGGATGACCAAAATGCATTGTGTTGATTCAATGTGATATGGTGTTTTGTTCCAGTCTGTTCACTCAGTGAAAATGTAAGGATGTGTTTATGTTTTTACTCTGATTTACACATATACTTGTCGATTGGAAATTTATATTTGGCCATTACTGGTTAACTATGCACTTCTTTTCAAACTTTGTCAAAACACGTATCACACTAATTTTAATTTACGCTTATTAGTGGATTGATTTATATATCGTTGTGGCCTGTTTATTGACATTTGTAGCATAATTCTGAGTTGTCATATAATTTTGCGACCGTGAAATAGTTGTCAATGCAATTTTCGTAATACCGATAAAGTGTTGTGTGCTTTTAAAAGTTATTCTGTCTCATTATGTTATTGATATTCCACATGTGTTCTGTTGTTGTGACTACTGCATCAATTCCTTACAAGTATAAATGTGATAGTATAATACTGAATAGACACTGTTGAACTCATATAAATAAAGTTGAAAGTATGTTTATTTTTATTTTTTTGCATGAAAAAAAACATTATTATTTATTTTAGGTCATTTAGGAAAGTTAAGAATTATTTTCCAAAACTGAGTAGTAACGTTAAGAATAAAATTTCAGAGTTAAGAATTCTTTTTGAAAATCTGGCAGTAATGTTAAGAATTTCACAAAACCTTATCTGGAGCTCTGCTACTGAAAACAATACCTCTTTTATGTGGATGAGACACTGCTATTCTGTAAGTCATAAAAGTTTTGGTTACAATTAAATCATGTAATCTTAAGTTGATTGCAAGCAAGTCAAAAAACAAGACTGAGCTAAGGAATTTCTCCTACCTCATGTCAAACTTGGTCTGACAGTGCCATATTCTTTGGTGGAGCTGGCTGTGATCATGGAGTTTATAATTGCAGTGGGAGTCATGCCACTGTGCTGAAAATAAACAAGAAACACGAGGTTATACAGAGGCACTTTAGTATTTGTAATGCTTGATAAATTAGACATCAGTCAAAAGTGAACACCAATCTATTTAAGTTGGATTCCTTTTTATTATGTATTGACACAAATCTACAATTGCACATCTAATCCATCATAGAGACCAACAGACCAGCCCTCGAGCCTTGCAGTTTAAAAGGAAAGGATTAACCAAAAATATCTTTTAACGTAGTTTACAATCTGATCAAAGACCAAACTCCCAGAATGTTAACAACCAACAAAGACTAGTATTTGTGAAAACATGCTTGGATATAAAAATGTCTGTCACTCTGGTTATCATTCCAGATACAGTTGAAGCCCGATGGCTCGAACTTGCCGGGATCGACAACAATAGTTCGAGCCATCCGGAATTCGAGCCATCCGATTTCTAATATACTTTTGACTACTATCATAAGTCTGCAATACATTGGCACCTCCAGTTGAAGAGTATTAATACTGCCTAATCTCGGTACTACTTTCAGCTTTTGAATTAATTTAAATAAGAACCTAACATATACTTATTATTTTTATTAACAAATATGTTAAAAAAGATACACATTCAGACAAGGCAGTGGCTAGCCGTACGGCCCCGTTCGACTAGCCTATCGGCTAGTCATACGGCCCTGTACGGCTAGCCTGTCGGCTAGTCGTACGGCTCTGTATGTATAGCCTTTCCTATGGGGCTTGTCTAGCTGTACGGCTTAATAAAGTATAGAATTGTCATTCAGTGCTGTTAATCAGTAAGTCGACGTTCCTAAGTAAGTTGTGAAAAACTGTTTTTTCGGCTTCCTTTCATGTAATACTGTTTCTAATTTGATTTTTTAATTAGTCGACGATCCTAAGTAAGGTGTGAAAAACTATTTCTAATTTATTTCTTTAATTAGTTGACGTTCCTAAGTAATGTGTGAAAAACTGTTTTTAATGAGTTGAGGCAACGATATAATGAAATTCAATGAGGCAGCCGTTAAAGGTAGGTCTTAGAAATTGAGTTACACAAATAATTAAATTATATTTTAGACAATTGATAAATAGATGGTTTCATACAAGCAGTATCAGTATGTATCAGTTCTCTGAAAATGGCTGTGTCTTTAACCATTGGGGAAAGATTCTCCACTGATGGTGCAATTAATAGGCAAAATTGAACTGTACCAGCGTTCAAACTGATTATCTTGCGGGACGTTCATGTAGCGTAAAATAATTATCATCTAATCAGCCTGCGTGATAGCACACAATTTTAAGTACATGTATTAGCACGTTTTCTCATGAAGAAATAAATAATCAATATATTTATTTGTTAAACCAGCCATACGGCTAGACAATCCCCATAGGAAAGGCTATACGTACAGAGCCCTATGACAAGCTGATAGGCTAGCCGTACGGGGCCGTATGACTAGCCGATAGGCTAGTCGTACAATGCCGTACGGCTAGCCACTGCCTTCAGACAAATATCATATAGTAAATTATATCAGCACGTTTTTACGTAGCAAATATACGGTGGGTACATGTAACAGCTCACTTAAAGAAAAAAAACATGCATCAGTACTACTCTTACATATGGCAAAACTACAGACGGAAAAACGCCAGATTTTAGACAAAATATCGTCTTTACTCAAATCAATTGACCACTCGCCAGCTGTCAATCAAACTCACGGAACAATCAATCAGATTTATTTTATTGCGGCCACATATGGTCCGACAAACAAAGTGTGTCGGAGTAATTGAATAAGCGTTGTAAATGTAATGTAAACAAAACTAGTAGGCGGAGCGATCACTTATTTGGCGACTGGTCAATAAACGATTGAGTCGATGACATGTTTGCAACCAGAGTGAAATCAATTATGGCTTGTCTTAAATTAAAAGGTCCCAATTAACCTGAAGCGAGTTCGAGCCAACCGAACAAAGAACGTTTGGAAACTTTGTCCAGGTGTGTGAAAACAGTTCGAGCCATCCGATAATTTGAGCCAAGCTAATTAGAGCCATCCGACAAAAAAATATATGAATATATAGCAATGAAAAAATTGGTGCTTCTAGGAGAGTATTAGCCAACTGGAAATACGAGCCAAGCGAGTTCAAGCCATCGGATTTCGACTGTATTAATTAAAAGTGATTCAACAAGTTCTTATTTGTAAAAGGGGTTAGCCAATCAACATAATACATCGGTAAATGGTGACAATAAGCCTTGTTTCAAATCTGGATTTTAATTTGCAAATGAATATTTCACGTTTTATACGTTTCTTTGAAGAACCCCAAAAAAGGGTAAAAAATCTACAAACATAGTGGGGATTTCCCAATTGTGTACATCCTTTATGCTATACAGATCAAAGATAGTTAACCAGTTTTTCATAGTATAATTCAACTCTTTTTGAAGACAAGACATACCATTTTCTAGTTTACTAAGTTTTGGTATTTTAACAAATTCGGAAAATTCCAGTTATTCATTTTGGCCTTCTGGCAGGACATTTCTCTGACATTTATTGGCTTGTGGTAAAGATCAATTAAGGTGAAAACCAGAGTTTGACAGCAAACACCGAAAAAGTCATTATGCTGTTCTGTACTTCTATTCAAACAATATGACTCACATTAGGCATGCTCCACTTAATTGTTTAAGAAGGACCACTTTCAACTGTTACAGACTAAATATGAAATATCTGGGCCTCGCAATTTTTGATAATATTTATTCTAGCGACCCCTGGAATGTGGCTTCTTTAAATTGCAGAGAAATAATTTGCAAACACTGTGTGATGAACGTTAGAGAATATTAAATATGTAACCTGTGGAGGATGAAGTTTAAGATATGAAGATTTTTAAAGTTAATTAAAAGTCTACATTAATGATACTGGCATAACACACATCCAGGTTTTCTAGATTTTATAATTGTGATTCTTGTACTGCATTTTGACTGAATTACCAAATAAGAATCCAAGTGTTGAAGAAAGATGGGCAGGTTGGCAATTTAATTTCCAATTAGATCTCCATCAAAGTTTTCACTTAAGTATAACTTAAGATTTCCTTAAGGAAGTTTGTGATTATATCTGCCTAGACAGGTTGATAGGGTTTGGGTTTGTTCATAAGCAAATAAAAAATAAAATCTACCTAACTTTTACGAAAAGATTTGAGAATCTTCTATGCTTGACATACATGTAGTTATGCTCCAGACCGTCATGGTGCTAAGAATAAATACCTTAAATTTTACATATGGCCCATATATGTGATATTGACATGTGAGTTTCACATATCATCTTTTTTTGAATACTGTAGTTATCAACTCTTGAGAATGAATGTGATAGCAACAATGGAAACTGTATCACTGAGGAGAATGAGGACAATACCAGTCCTTCAGAGTTGTTGGCCAATACCACATGAAACCCAGGTGTGGTCACTGGAATATGCCAGTGTTGTTGTTGGTCAATTTAACTGGTAATCGAACTTGACCTAGATTTTATGGCTTAACGCATTTTCATGAAGACTGGTTAAGATTCGATGATATTGCTTGAGTTATTGAGCGGAAACGAGAAAAAACCCAATTTTTCGATGAATCAAGGGCCGTAATTCAAGAGTGTCTGAGTCAATTTGGCTGATTATGTAACTTGATGGAGATGTTATTGCCTTACACATGCTCATGAAGTTTGGTGAAGATCCGATGATAATTGCTTGAGTTATTGAGCAGAAACGAGAAAAAACTCAATTTTTCGATGATTCAAGGGCCGTTACTCAGGAGTGTCTTGGTCAATTTGGCTGATTATGGAACTTAACCTAGCTTATGACCTTACATATTTTCATGAAGTGTGGCGAAGATCCTATGACATTTGCTCGAATTATTGAGTTTTAACGAGAAAAAACGCAATTTGTTGACGATTCAAGGGCCGGAACTCAGAAGTGTCTGGGTCAAATTGGCTGATTATCAAACTAGACCTAAATGTTTTTGCCTTTCACATTTTCATGTAGTATTGTGAAGTTACGATGACAATTGCTGGAGTTATTGAACGGAAACGAGAAAAAACACAATTTTTCGATGATTCAAGGGTCATAACTCAGGAGTGTCTGGGTCAATTTGGCCGATTATCGAACTTGACCTAGATGTTATTGCTTGACACATTTTCATGAAGTGTGGTGAAGATCCTATGACATTTGCTGGAGTTATTGAGCGGAAACGAGAAAAACCCCAATTTTACTATGATTCAATGGCCGTAACTCAGGAGTGTCTGGGTCAAATTGGCCGATTATCAACCTTGGCCTAGCTAGATGTTATTGCCTTACACAGTTTCATTAAGTTTGGTGAAAATCTGATGACAAGTGCTTGACTTATTGAGCGGAAACTAATCCGGACAGACGGAAGAATGGACTGACTAACTAACTAAGGAGCGGACTGTGCGATTTTAATATGCCCCCAGAACCGCTGGTTCGGGGGCATAAAAAGTCAGTGCAAACGGAAAGTCAGAAACAGGGATATTATATGAAACCAAATTTTGTTAAATGCTTCATTTGTTTTTCTTAGTTATTAAACTGGAATTATAATAAAACTAATTTTTCATTTGCTACTAATCTAATAATAGTTATCATATATATTCCACTTACCCAAAATGCAATAAAAGATAGTCTTGATAAGAAGAATTTAGTTCAGAATTTCATAAATCATTTTTCGAATATTTCATTCTAGAGTTCTTCAAGCTTTAACCTTTTTTCTCTATTTTTAGCAATTGTGTCTTTCACTTTGACACCTTCCATCCCCAAATACCAACCAGCCCCACCATAAAACACCTAGCCCCAATAAATGTTATAACCAATATAACGTTATTGCCAAGTTATTTCAAAATTCTTAAATGAGTAGCTAAGCCCTTTTAACAATTAACTGCTCTTTCCAATGTATTATTCTTTAAAGCTACCTCATTTCCGGTTGCAAAAAAAAATCAACATTTCTGAACCTGACCATGAAGGCATTGTGCACCAAGTTTTGTAAAGAGCCGACACTGTGATTAAGAACGTCTAAATTATGACCTTCAAGTGCAAAAAAATTAGAGCGCTCTGTTTATTTTCTGAAAATCCATATTGATGTATCAGCAGTAATTTGAGAACCTCTTGTTGGCACCTTGTATGCATGCCATTGTTAAACATAACTAAAGTTTGTGTATACATTGTAGCTCTAATTCAGCCTGAAATTCAAAAACGACCTTGTGAAGAACCTTGAGAATTATATAAAAGGCATCATATTGAAGTGTAAACCATAGGCCTATATAGGCATTTTGAAAGTGTTCATGCAAAAAAATCTGAATACACTTTCAGGTAAGTTGGTATTCTGTTTTTACAATAGAGAAATGGTAAATATTTTGTGTTTTTACTTTGCAAGAAGAAATTTCAAACATGATAATATACTCTAAATTGCTTATTTGTGCATCAATATAAATAATAAAAGAAATACTGACCAATCAAGGTCTACTTTTCTTTTAATTACCATCTAGTAAGATGAAAAATAATGAATGCCCAAGGCTCAAACTTAAAAAATAAAATTAAAAAAAATAACGTAAGGCTTATTATGCTTAAAATCAATTAAATACAATATTGTAATAACATAAATATCAATATCTGCATTCATTGTTTATATCTGTATTAATTACTCACGGTGCCTAACCAATACGAATAATACCGTAAACTTGTGTACATTTCCGGCTAATAGCCCCGTCACAATGGACTGGCGGCCTTACAGCGAACTAAAACAGTGTTTCTGGACATTTTTGATTGTCGTAGTAAGGACGCCAATGACTTTTTCGGTAAGAACACTGTTTTTCGCCTTCCCGTCACACCAGCGTCCTGGTTTATGGCGTTCTACGCGTCATCACTTAATACGTCCCTCGCGACCTTACTGCGTTCTTACAGCGATCAAAGTCGACCATACAGCGTCCTTGGCGTTCATACTGCGTTCTTATTGCAACCATGGCGTCCCCGCAGTGGCGACCACACGGCGACATACCTTGCAGTCAATGATTATTGTCTGTGGGTTTGAGCGGCGACCACACGACATCCATGGCAACCTTACAGCACCCTACCAAGTCCCTACTACGACTATTGCGTCTCTATGGCGTCCCTACCACGTCCTTAACAAAATGCCGTAAGAACGTCGGACTCGGCGACCACTTTGAACATGTTCAAAGTGGTCGCCTTGGGCTCGCGTCCTGAGCAATTTGCGGCGTTCACACTGCGTCCTCTTGCGTCCTTACTACGTCCCTCTGGCGTCTATGGCGTTCTCACTGCTACCTGGGTCGCCGTAAGGACGCAGTTAGGATGCAAGTCCGGTGTTACAGGGGTATAATACGCAATCAGGCAATTGCATGACAATCGTATGTTGCAAATCTGTTGTTGAAGGTTCATTCTACAAAACAGCATAATGGCTTCGAAGGGAATTCGGCCATCACCGAAATTTAACCCGTCGGAAAGTGCATTGAGTTGGGAGGACTACAAATGGTTCTTTCAGATTCATTTGGACGCGCTAGGTCTGGATGACAAGCCTGGCACTGGGCATATAGTGATCGGACTGTCTGTCTATCCATCACACTTTGCGTTTAGGTTTCGAAAATTCATGTGTATCGTAAGGCTGCAAATTTTGAGTGGTGAAAGGTAAAGGTCAACCTTCAAGGTCAAATGTATGGCTTCAAAGCAGCGCAGAAGGGGGCATGGTGTTTCTGACAAAACACATCTCTTCTTTTCAAGGTATAAAATGCTATGCTGTCTGCCAGCCAAAATGTTAAAAACCCATATGGGATGGATTACTTTTATATTAGAACTATGTTAATATAAATGCAATCAATAAATTTATTTTCTGTGCTGTATTTGATGTTTGAGTTTTTTTAGTGATAAGACTAAAATTTGTCTGTTGGCAAGGCTAAATGTAGAGGTTTCACTTCATGAAAACTTCATGAATTAAATGTTCATGTTTTAAGAATAATTATATTCATGAAGTGTTCAACTTCATGAAGTAAATATTCTTGAACTAAAAATGAGACATTGAAATATTGAACAAAAAAATGCATGAACTCTTCATGAAGTAAAGTTTCATGAAGTGAGCAAGAAATTCATGAATTCTTCATGAATATGAGATATGTACAGTTTCATGCATAAAACTTCATGAATAATTCATGAATATTAGGTGTGTGTAAACTTCTTGAACTCTTCATGAAAACTTCATGAATTAAATTTTCATGTTTCAAGAATAATTATATTCATGAAGTGTTCAACTTCATGAAGTAAATATTCTTGAACTAAAAATGAGACATTGAAATATTGAACAAAAAAATGCATGAACTCTTCATGAAGTAAAGTTTCATGAAGTGAGCAAGAAATTCATGAATTCTTCATGAATATGAGATATGTACAGTTTCATGCATAAAACTTCATGAATAATTCATGAATATTAGGTGTGTAAACTTCTTGAACTCTTCATGAAATCTTCATGTGCATTAAGGATGCATGATATTATGAAGATTTGATGCATTTTCCACTTCATGAATAGTTCATGAACTCTGTTTTATGAACTTTTCAGGAATAAGTCTCATTTTGAGTTCACATGTTTCTCATGAAGTCTTCATGAAGTACCCTCATGAATGCTTCATGAAGACAATGCGAATAGTTCATGAAGCATTCTTAAACATTTCGCAGGGGAATACGGTCAATCTCAACTATGCATGGCCCTATAACCAACCCTGGGGCGCCCCACTCACATAGACTACACCAACCCAAAATTGCCTTTTACTATAATTTCTTCATTTCTACACCGATTTACTTCAAATTGATACTGAACCTCTCTTATGACAATACGGTCAATCTCAACTATGCATGGACCCATTACCAACCCTGGGGTGCCCCGCCCACATAGACCACACCAACCCAAAATTGCCTTTTACTATAATTTCTTTATTTCTACACTAATTCACTTCAAATTGATACTGAACCTCTCTTATGACAATACGGTCAATCTCAACTATGCATGGCCCCATTACCAACCCTGGGGC
>VMBQ01004377.1:4225-46642 GCA_007657795.1 Dreissena rostriformis | reverse complement strand
ATGAACTCTGTTAAAAACACCATAAACCGGACAGAATAAATGACAAAACCAAAAAGACTAATAATCACTATTATCTGCAAAGGTTGTAATACAGATATATCATTGTTTATAGTTAATCCTAAAAATTTCAATGTGTCTAGAATCCGGTTTGAATTTTGTAAACAGGTCTCTTTAATTTGATGCATATTAATTGAATCATCTATGTAATATCAACACATGATTCCCATAAATCTAAACCAAGCATATATTGGCCGTAAAGTTTATGTAAACAACTTTGATGCTGGTGCTAAACCAAGCGTCAGGCATACAAACTTATAGAGTTCCATTCAATCTGAATATCAAATTTTTTAATCATGTTCATGCATAGGTACTGAAAAATATATGCATCCTGCAGATCTACACTCTTAAAATAATCATTCTTCTGAATGAGATCCAAAACCATTTAAAACATTTCTTATTTACAGTGCTCATATACAATTAATCCATTAAGATATTTCAAATTAATTACAAGTCTATACTATTCATAAGCTTTAGGTACTATAAAAATAGTAAAAATAAACTGATTGTTTCATCACTTGACTGTACAATCACTCCTTTTTTTTTCTTTTTTTTTTTAATAAAACATTTACTTCCTCATTTACAATTAGTAAATAGTAATTGATGAAAACTAAATGGAATTTAATTTAGAATAATGTTTTGAACTGGGAGTGAAATAGTTTATGAAATATTTATGAAATAGCCAGAAATAGTTTGTATAAATCCAAGAGTCTAGTATAAATTTCTCCCATTTTTTGCACATGATACTTCAATTTTCCCTCAGTGCTCACCACTAGTTTTTGCCTGGTCAGTTTTAGTAACAGTAGCATTGGGAATAGTCTACTCTTCTAAAGACACCAAATGATCGAGATGCCCCTCTGGATAAACCCCTTTGAGGGTATGGTTAGAATCCCATGGCATTAGGAGGTTCAAAACTACCAATGAAAGTAGCAGATTGAAAAACTCCTACCCAGAGAGCCTCTTAAGGGTCTTGCATAGTACCCTCGCCCTCGCATCATTTCACAAAGAAAACCATTGTCACAATTCTTAATATCTTTGCTTATATCATCACCAAACAGCATTGATGAAACTGGTGTGTTAACATTACACAGGTTTGAATACTTTTTGTTTATGTTTGGTCTTATCATATACCTGATATATATATGATATGATATATGAGAGATAGCTTATATAGTTACTCGGCCCATTATGGTCATATATATATGGCCCATTATGGTCATGATATCAAGAGACTAAATTCCTAGCCTCAGGACTACTTGCAATCTGTGTCTTTAACATATCGACCAACTTTATAATAGGCACAATCCCTGTTGCTGTCAAATTCTGAATCTCCACCATGTCCTGATCTTGTGACCTTGCCCTTTTTTCTAGGACTTTCCAATTTTCATTGTTAATCAAAGGTGCATCCAGATACATACAATTCTCTGGTAATTAATATTTTGCAACAAATGTGTCACACTGAACAGAACAAGCAGTGTTTTCAAATTAGCCAAATATTTGGGAATGACAGCTCCCTTTTCAGGTGCCCTTAACTTGGGCAAATCCCAAAAAACCTCTGAGGTGGGATCATTATCTATAGTATTCTTAGTTATTACTTTTGTAAAAGTACAGTATTGCCACTATCATACTGGTCCACTTGCAAATGAATGTTTGGTCAATTGTCTAAATTATTCATATACTAGTGGGTGTCATCATTTTCCGTGACCACGTCATCGGAATTTAATCCAAGAGCCACTTTCAGATTGTCAATTTCTTGCTTGGACCATTTAGAAAAATCCAACACATTGGAATTCATTATTGAATTGATGCACGTGCTCGTAGAAGCTGATGACATATTTCTGTCAGTCTTTTTAATTTTACTTTTTGAATTAATTATACATGTATTATTAACAACCTTCATGCAAACAACTGCCTTGCCTTTCGTTTTATTAATAAGTACATACTTTAATGTCTTATGGGAACAACAGGCAATATAAAATCATCATATCCGAAATCCGAAATTTCGGATAGTGTCTTCCGCGAGCGAAGCTCGTCAGCTATTTTGGGCTATTTTGGCTCTAATTATTGCCAAACAAATTAAATACTAGGACTGCGTCCTTAGTAAGGCAGTATTAAACAATAAAAAACAATAAATCAAAACAATTTCAACAGGTATATACCTACCTTTACAGCGAGAGAACCACTCGACAGAGCGCCAACTCGAAGAATGATAAAAACGGGTTGAATATCCGGGTACGTAGGCTAGTCACGTGGTGTTTTAAGCGCGTTGTTTAAAATGCGGATCACTCGATATCGTCATCCCGATATGCTAAGTATACATGTGAAAGCCGTAGGCTTTACGAAAAATAATGGCTGGTGTGAAAACAAAACAAAGGTGTAATTGTATATCTTAGATAAACAATTAACACTGATTTGTCCCTGAATGGTCAACAGATTTACCACTTTTACCTCAAAGTGGTCGCTTATTAAAAGATTTGGACATCAAAATACATTAAAATCAGCGGTCGCTGGTCGCGTAAGACAAAAGTTGCTAAATACAATATGAAAATATGGTAAAAAAGCACGGGGGGTATTCAAAGTGGTCGCATGAGACAAAAGTCAAAAATTCAAGTGGTCGCAAGCACAAGATTGACTGTTCTTACATGGCAAAATCACAATTAAGTCATTTACAATGTACAAAGTTTACCATTCGATGATTCTTTCAAGAAAGAGGTCACCCTGCCCTTTATCATGCTTACATGACGTATTTTTAGCTTGATTAAATCCCTACCAATCTAATAACAAATGACATTTTTCAACTGAAACGAAAAGTTAACTCATTTTGTCATATTTCATTAATAAGTCACATTTGACTGTTACTTGTGGCTCTGAGTCGGAGTCATCTTTAAATATTTTTAGGACCAGTTCCAATAACCAGTGGTAACGAATCAAATACGAAAAGCGACATTCACTGCGGATCTGATGAAATACAAAATACCCCTAATATACAATTTGACGGTAAGTGAGACAATGCATATTTGCACAATAAAGACATTATCTAAACAAATATGAGAGTTTAACGTTCAGTTCAATTCCATGGATGGGAACATTATAACCATACATGCCAGACGTCCTGATCTCGATGGGACAGTCCTGCTTTTGGGCCCTTTGTCCCGGCATCTCGATATGAGACGATTTGTCCCGACATTCGTTAAAAACGATGTAAGGTCTATAAGTTCCCTATAACATTCGCTTTTCAAGCTCTTTCTGGCTTAAACATACCATCGCTTATCCCTTTATTGCCCCCAATTAACAACCCACTTCTACTACTCGAGTGCACCAGTGTTGTTTTTGACACCTTATCAGCGATTTATCGGCAACTTATTGAATTAATCAGGCATTCACCCCATGGTGTTTTTATGATAGGGATCGCTAATTGCTATCGAAAGATGTATCGTACAGAAATAAACGCCCACCTTCTTTGTATTTCATGGACAAATTAAGTCCAATGATACTATTATCCTGTGTATTATACAACCAAAGATAATAAAATCTGTCAAAACACTGATTTTGTACATCAAACAAATTGAAAGTTGACCAATACACATTGATGTTTCTCACAAATAACTTTTTGTTTTCGACTGATTTTCAGAAAATATTTTGTACATAATGCATTAATGTAAATTTAGAGTTAATTGACTATTGGTTGAATAAGAACAGTGCTTAATGCGCTCACATCGTGTCACACGATTTTTATATGTTCGAGGGGATATCCTTGTTCTGATTGGATGTCAAATCGAGGCAAATGGAGATACCCCACATTTCAGTTTATGGAGTGTGTTTTCTTCCGCAAAATGGAGAATGTCTGTGTTCACAAAATTCTAAACACACATTTATCGTCAATATTGGGCAGAAATTTAGAGTTTTGTAAATAATATACAGACTACTGACTAAACAAAAGGTGGAATGATTGATCGTTTTAGGTGTCCCGCTTTTTGGTAAAAGTTTCCAACAATTTTTATGGAAAGTTCTGATTTGGACCTGAAAAATTCTGGCATGTATGATTATAATGAATACTACGCTATTACAGTATAACTTCTGTAAGTCAAGCATGGGTAAAACGCTAACCATGGGAAACTTTATTAAATCTCATTGTCTCAGCAAAATGATAAATAATTCAATAAGAAAACCCCACATTTAACCAAAGAATTGAAAACTCAAGGTCCTTCGTTGGTACCTATAATATGCAATTCGCAATATTGAAAAAATACCCCTCTTACTTGAGGAGGTTATTGCCACCCTGACATGTGGACTATTTGATTAAATTTTATATCTTAAATGTTTCTATACATTTTAAACATAAAATAATAATTACAACTAAGCAGTTTTATTGCACATATTCTGTAGTTGTATTGTAAGCAATGTATGATAATTGTTGTACAAATTGTTGGCTATTACTGACTTTTTTTGGAGTAGCTGTTTAACCCAGCTTTTCACCTAGCTGACCTTGGAAAGTGGCCAATGAAATTTGAAAAAAATATCCCGCCAGTAGGATATAAACTTTTTGAAATAGAAAATATGAAATCTACAAACATTCATCACATTAACATAATAAGTAATTCAATTTACTTTTTATTATGTGAAGTATATGGTATGAAAAGGGATCCTATGTGCGTTTTGCAACGATGTAAAGTGCGTATTCAGCATGAAACTATTTAATCTCTAATGTAAAGGGTTGATCGATAGAACAGTTTTACACTCGACTCTCGACATCAACACTGTTTGTGTGTGCCCCTTTATATTTAGAAGCTTGTCAGCCCCGAAGCATTTATACTTAAAGGCTTTGTTCTCATATTTAGTAATTACTACCAAATTGCATTCTGTGTACTAGTATATTTTAGATCATAAAAGTATTGTTTTTCTCTATCTTGATATTTTTTTTGACCAAAATATGTTTAATTGTTTTCGAAATTGCAGTTGTTCTAGCAGTGGAATTGTGACTTCACTTTAATGCATTGCATTCCAACCCGCAAGGTATCAGGGTCAGTCCGCAGTCAGTAAAAGGATCGATTTGTAATATAAACACACGGGACGCAAATATTTTAATAATGCACTCGTCCTGCAGGACTAGTGCCTAACACTATTCACTCGTCCTCAAAACACATGCACTTGTCCTTAAAATATGTGTGATTGGAAATTGCAAATTGCTGATATGAAAACAAAAGTTTCTGAAAAATCAATACACTACAGTTCCGTCATATCGTGGGAAGGGTGACTTCTTGTACAATATCACGTCATTCTTACCAGAGGAAAGTGCGGGCTTTTATTATTTAGCTTAATATTTGATTGCTGAATAAAAACATTGTAGCGCAGAAAACCCTGAGCTATAAGGAAAACTGCCTAGGCTCACAGTGGTCAAGTTTTATGTTGAATAAAAAGCAAGGTCGGGCTTATTTAGACTCACTGATAAATACTCATAATAAATACCAGACATCTGGGCCTTGGGTGTCCAGACAGAGATTTTTAGAAAATTTACAAAATTCATACAAGTGACATGATTTGAACAAACATGGCAGGGGAAAATGTTACATGCCTAACACCAATATCTTGGCCCTAGATAAGATTTGAGAAGTTTTCAATATATATATAATACACATAAAGGAAACAAGTTAACCTTAGTTTGAGGACAATGTTGACCCCAGGGGCAAGATTGTAACAAATTTGGTAGAGAACCACCATATGATTTATACATAACAAATACCAAACTGTTTTGCCTTGAGTTTCCAAATTAAAAGATTCTTTAAATTTTCACTATATATAATGGAAACAAGAAACCTCTATGGGCATTATTTGACCAGGTTTTGAAGAGGACCACCATACAATTTTGTACTTAACCTCTTCGCCCTACAGTTTCAGAGGAAAAGACTTTCAAGTGTTTCAATAAAAACTTATAAGGGAAACAAGTAACGCCCTGGGTGGGCCATTTTTTCCCAATGGGTATGTTTAAAAAAAAAACATATTAGAGGATCACCTATGATGTTACATAACAAAAAGAACTTTTTTGCCTTGAGATTTCACAGCAGAAGATTTATAAATATTCACTATATACATATAAGGGAAACAAGTAGCCCCCGGTTTTACCCCATGAGCAAGATTTGAAAAATTTGGTTGAGGACCACCATAACATGTGACATTCCAAATACAAAACCAACAGGAGCACATTGTTTAAGTTTTCATCTAAATATAAGGCTTATTAAAAATACAATAGACATACAGTCCATGAGTACACATGTTCAAAAACATAGTTACATATATAACTTAGGCATCAAATGTAATCAGTATTACATTTTATAAAGTTGTTAAATAAAGTATAAATACATGAAATGTCTAGGATAATTTGATTACAGCATTAAGAATCTATTTAACAATGTTATAGCTATAACATAAAAAACAAATACATAAAACGGAAACAAGGTATCCCCAGCCCAATGGCCATTTCTGACATTTTCTTTTGTTGTCGGTTATCTGAGATATTTTTTTTTAAATTACAAATTAAATAAGTAATTCAAACAATTTAGTTACATGCAAACACATTGTTAATTGTTAACAGAATTTCACTTTCATTTTCGCAAGGTTTTCAGAAAGTCCCCGCTTTTTGCATGAATGCGCGTCATATATGACACATTAGAAAAGCGGTATATATATACAGTTTATTGATACACATTTTCTTCTTTCAATTTCACACCCCGTAAAACACAATACACACAATGGGTAAATATTTCGGATTGATGAATGCAACACTGTGTGAAACAATTACATTTGTCGTTGTTTAATAATTGCTTTCACGGGAGGGCTTTTGTCCGCCCCCGTTTTTTCATGGGAGGTTTATGGGAGGTTTTTTTTCCGCCCCCATTTTTTCATCGGAGGGTTTTTGTCCGCCCCCTATGAAAATGACGGGATTGTCCATTTTCCGCACACCACTCCACACCTGACACAGGGTGATATCAATACCATGAGCAGTTCATGCTCAGATGAGCTTTAAACTTAACACAAAGTTGACAATAATAGTTTCTATTTCTTTAATTGAAAAGCCAAGATTAAACTTAACTTTGCATTATAGAAAGTATAATTAGACATGTAATATTTGTTATTAAATTCATTTCAGACCAGCCGAAACCCGACAAATTTTCAAAAGAAATGCAGTGTCAAGACGGTAATATTGCTCTAATAACATTAAATTATTTTTTCTAGATAATGTTTAAATGTTTCAAAGACAATTTTATTAAATTATACTATGTATCTAACATTTATGTGTGCCACAGGATGATATAAATATCTTTTCAGATCTAAGAATTCTTCTTGTTGGACATACCGGTCATGGCAAAAGTGCTACTGGGAATTCCATACTGGGTATCACAAGAGAAGAAGGATTTCATGATGACTTGAGCCCAGACTCTGTAACAAGCCATTATAAGAGGCTGGTATGTTGTTAACAAAGGAATGTTTCATGAAAACATATAATCATTTATAAAAGAGCTGTATTATTTATAATAGAGTTTAATTATGTATTATTAATGAAATTTCAACTTTAGTAATGATTGACAAAAATGTGGCATCTAGAGAAAAAAATAGTGTTCTTTTTTTTATAAGAATTGACCAGGTGACCTAGTTTTTGGACATGCATGACCTGTATTAGAACATCGCCAAGACTTTGTCAATATTAAAATTCTTACAAAGTTTGATAAAGATTGAACATTGTAACCTGGTGACCTGGTTTTTGAGCCATTGACCCAGATTTAATAAGGTTCTTTATATCACCAAGGCAAAAATTTGTACATTGTTTCATCAAGATAGAATCATAAATGTGGTTTTGAGAGTGGTTCTAAGTTTTCTATGACTTGCTCTGGTGACCTAGTTTTTGTAAATATAATTATATCAATTTCATTCAAATTCGGCCTGGATATGCTTAAGATAAACATTATGAACAAGTTTCATCAAGATTTAGTCACAAATTATGCTCCTTGTGTGGTAAAACGAGTTTCCTGGTGACTTTATTCTTGGACACACATGACCCAGATGCAACTTGACATAGTTATCAACAATAAATATTCTAATAAAATGTCATTAAGATTGAGGCAAAAACTCTATAGTGGAACAAGCAACAAATTTACAATTATTAAGTTTTTCTTACGTATGACATAGTGACCTGTGTTTTGGAAAAACTTGGTTAAGATTCAAACTTGGTCTAAAACTTTGAAGATGAACTTTGATTTCTAATATAACCCAAGAGGGCCTTGATGCCCTTAGTCATGCACATGAGCTCACCAAGAACACACACTGTTATGTAGCTAGAAACTGCCAAATGAATGTTTATATTACATGTTTGTAATAGGCAGATAGGACACGTGTATAGACCTGATAAGTTGATTCTCAGTTTCTACATCAAAGTAAAAAAATGAATAAGGAGTCAGCCAAAGAATATTTGTATGGAATATTAGTTGAACATCTGGTTTATGTCCTATGACAACTTTTTTTCAAAGATATCTATAAGAGTCGTATTAAATTCAAAATAAAGTCTAGGAATTAATTACACAGGCACACAAGCAATATGTCAATTAAATTATATTGAAATCCATTTAAATACAAAAAGAACCTGTAGAAACCAAATCCCATTAAAACGAATACCTGTCAAATCTTTAATATATTCAAAAACAATTTTATCAGAAATTTGACTCACTCACATTTAATAACCTGAATACACCATGCAGTGTATTCTGTTGAGTCTAAATGTGCAATACAGCTTGATCCCAATAATTAAGGACATAATTTAAACCCAAAGGGCCTTATCACCATAGTGATAACCATTATGAGACAGTTGTCTAATTACCAATAAGAGATGTTTGTAAAACATCAATGCCTCCTCTCTGTGACCTTGACTGATAGCTTTTGATTTGGAAATCATTAGGAGGAATCTTTTCTCAAGACTAACCAGTCTACTAATTTACATGACCCTTAGATTTCTCAACATATTGTGTAAAAGCAATTCAAAGTGTTATCTATATATCTTGCAGAAACCATTTCATGATATAAGCTCATGTGACCTTGACCTTTGATCTGGTGACTACAAAATCCAATAAAGCTTCTTCATCTTCTATTTAACCACAATACCAACATGCATTATCATATAACCATATCCATACCATTTTGGTGTACATGTAGGGGTGTATCATTTCTACAAAACACCTTGATGACCCAAACCTCTCTGGAAACCAAACACCAATCATCCTGGTTCAGATACTGTAAGGTTTTAAAAAGTTTGACCGTACTTTATATATTGCTATCAAATATACATTTGTGCAAGATTATCTTGCAATCAAATAGTTAGAAGATTTTTAAATTTTTACAAAGATTTATAAGGAAAACTTCCATGCCCCCCTGGTGGTTATGTTTTACCTTATCAAAATATTGGTGTAACTTGGTTGAAGGTCACCCCAGGGTTATTTCTATGAAACCATCTCAAAGTTTTTCAAAAAGTAAATGACAGTTAGAATTATAGTTCTTGATTTTTTTAGTAGCTATAAGAACCATGTTTTTGTTAAGACGTTCCTTTTTAAAGGAATGAGGAAAAGACCACCATATCAACATACCTGATAGGGTACAATAAAAATCGATCATTTGGTGAGAATATTACATAGCAACAAATGCAGTGCCTTCAGAACGTTGATTGACTTTAATTGAAGCTCATTGTACCTCTGACCTTCAAGGTCAATAACTATTTTACTCAAAACAAGACGCACAAGTGGGAACAAAAAAGGAACCACATTACTTTATCCCATTTCCATACTTTTGTTGAGTTTCTTTTGCATCTTGATTAACATTGATAAAATGTTAACTCACTTTTAACAGGTACGGCAAAGATTTGGAAGACGATTGGAAGTTGTGGACACTCCTGGAGTTTTTGACACCTCCGGCAATGAAAAATTTGTGTATGAACAAATAGCCCATTGTGTGGGGATGACATTGCCAGGCTTTAATGCAATCTGCTTGGTTCTGAAACCAGACAGGTTTTCTATGGAAATAGTCAAAACTGTGGACATATTCTTAAATTTTTTTGGAAAAGGCTTTGATGATTATGCATTTGTAATGTTTACTCACATGCCTTCAGAAGAATCAATGAAACGATACATAAATGGAGAAAAAAAGCGTGATGACATGGGACAATCGGCATTGAATGAGCTTAGAAAACGCTGTAAAGATAAAATATTGTTCATTGATAACAGCGTGCACGTGCACTTTAATCTTAAAGAAGAAATGGTATGGAATATTTTAACAGCAGTGGATGAAGCCAATTCCAAAGCATCAAAACCATACTTCCAAAACAAACTTACAAGAGAGATAGAACTAAGGGCTATTGACTTTTACCTGAATAACATCTGTGGTAATGGATCACAACGGTCAAAAGAAGGTAATCTCTATACCTGAGGTCCTTATGTGTATATCTAGTATTTCCAACATTTAAGGTAGATTAATGCTATAACAATATCTTCATGCCACAATATACTTGGGAGAGAACTACACTATAACCTTTCTCGGAACATTTTTGGATAGAAGAGTGGCTGTTAATTTGGGGGACAACCAAGCTTATTTAAATATATATACATGTATTAAGTTTATTAAAATAGCCTAATTTGCTCACAAGTCATTGAGCAGAAACAAAAGGTCTGGAAGATAAATTATTTTTACAATAGCTCAATTTGTTTTTGAGTTACTCTATGGACACATTTTTTTAAATTTAGTAATAATTTCCTTCACGCCATCTGCCATGTTGAATCAACTTTTGTAAAAGTATATGCAAACAAGTTACCAGTTCCTTGAAACAAGAGGGCCATGATGGCTTTTAAGTGAGTTCATGGACACAAATTGTTTAAGACTTGACCTGATAGAAGGACCTAGTAAGAGAACAATTGGATACACCTTAATGAACAAGACATGTGTCTTCAGGGCACAGATACCACACACATTCCACTTTTGTCACTGTTTAAGACTTAATGTGACTTCTGACTTCTAAGTATGACCTACACCTTTGAAGTAGGGAGAGGTATGTAACACGAGACACTTCATTTTTACATTTGAGGTAAGGAGACGTTTGTAACACACCACAGGTCTTCTTATGATGTTACTTTTGTATTCAAAACCACATTATATGGCAAAGTTATGGTTGAGACAGGAATGTTCAAGCTATTGAAGAAATGTGATTTTTTATCACTTACTTTGACCTTGGCCTTTGAGGTAGAAAGACAAGAGCTACATGCAACACATTGTCTTATAATGATAGACATTCGTGCAAAGTCCTTATAAAATTCATCAATAATATATGGTGTATAGCACAATTGCTATGAAAAGGGCATAAAAACAATTAAACCTTGATCATCAATAAATCACAAATGATTCACACAAGTAAATCGATCTATCATGAATAGCATTGCAGTCAAACGGGAGTGATCAACGGGAGAATTTGAATCCAATATTCAATATTGCCGAAGAAAAACAAGATATACATTGAAACAACGCTATAATCCTGGTTGCTAACTTTTCGAAAAATCATAAGATTGCCATTAATAATCATAATTACAGCCATTTTTTTATTCCAGAAAATTATTCCCTATAATCTTACAGACTTACAGGGCCGTTGTCGAAACAAGTAAGTATCAACAGTTTGGACCAAAAATTGAAATGTTAGAATAAAATATGCAAAAATGTCTTTGTTTGTGTTTCAACATTTCTTCATCAACAGCTTTCCTTAGAGATGTTGTCGACTGAAAGAATAGCTGGTAAAAATGGGTGTGAACGAGGTCATTTATTCGGGTAACTGTATGCGTGAACAGGTTCTTTTTGCATTGTTTTTCTTTTCAGCTTTCATTGAGCTACTTGTGTCATGACTTGTTGAGTAATTTGAGATGCTAATTTGCATTGGAGACATTGACACTTGAGAACGTATAAATGTGCGTTTGCACCTCTGCAGTGTGTATAAATATTGAACAATCAACAGTGTTGTATTTAACAGAATCATGTGCCAAAATCTGTATGACATCAAAGAAAGAAATCTTGAAATTATAATATTCATATATCTAAAAATTGGTTTTTGAAATCTACAGCAACAGCGATGATGAAGAATTTGAAGGCTACAGCAACTTTTCAGGGGCCCCAATATTCTCAAGAGAATATATAAAAATTGTCAAATATAGTGCTTTGCAACCCATGCTCCTAATCATATCAACGCTTTCTGCATTGAATACAAAATGACGTTGATTTATTGATTGCACAATTGTTAAATGGCAGCCTTTTTCGGTCCCATTTGCTAGTTTTCTTGTCTTTAAATATTTTTTCCTCCATTTTGGCATAACAAAAAAACGGGTGTTTGTTATAATAAGAATTTAAGGAATTGTCTCAAATGTTGGATAAGCTTAAGTTATGACTAGTGTGGTAACAAGGTATTTCTTTGATTTGACCTGGTTACCTTGTGTTTAAATTGTGTAAATTTGCATAAACCCGATTGAAACTAGGCCAGGATATTGTGGAGATAAACATTTTGACCAGATTTTTTCAAGATTGAGTCATAATCGTGGCTTCTACAGTGGTCACAAGGTTTTTCTAAGAATTACCTTGTGACCCAGCATCAACACCATCTAATTCTCCATAATTATCATTCCTCAAAATACAATTTTTATTACAACACTAATTGATAAGTTTATTATACCCTTTTTGCCATACGGATACTATTCAAATACAACACATATGAATGTTCCATATTTATACACACCTATCCATGTAATTATATACTTTTATATTCTCAAGTGTCACTTTGCATCTCAAATAACTCGACCAGTTCTGTCAGTATTACAAAGTGTGAAAACACAAACAATGACATGTTTATAATATTTTAATGTCTATACAATCTGCTTCTACCTGCTTTTTCGGTATGTGGACAACAGCCCTTTCAACCAGGATTATAGGGTGTAGTATTCATGAAAAACAAACATGGCGTCTATTATGGATATTAACGATAGCACAATCAATTTTTGGCAATTAGCCCTTAGAATGGCGTTGTTTCAATGTTTAACGCGCACCAACTTTGTAAATATAAATGTGCTGGTATACACTGCGTGTATAATACATGTAAAAGTACGGAGTGTTATGAGCATTTGAAAAAAAGCAAAATGGTAAATTAAGACAGTTCTGAGGAATTGTTTGGATTTACTGTGAACAGTTTAAAGTGGTGTTTAAGTAAATTTGATTGTTGGAAAATTATTAACATATAGAAATACAAATGCAAATGCAATTATAATTTTTACTCTAAGAAATCAATACGTTTGCTCCACCTGTTAGGAGTTCAAAATCAGCACAAATGATCAACATATCATTGCAAAACATAGTTACGCCTAAGAAAATAATTTGGCACAAATGATCATTCTATCAAGAAAATGTGTTGTGTGTAATAACCATGTTGCTTGTTTAAAGGTCAAGGTTACAGTGAACACTTAGAGTTTGTGCATATTCCTTATATTGCCAATAACTTTGTTAAGCATTATGGGATTTTGAAATGAATTGGCACAAATAATCATACTATCTGGATGATACATGGCATGAAACAACCATGTCATTTATTTCAAGGTCCAGATCATTAGTGGGCATTTGAAATTTTGCATAGTTCTTATATCTTACAAGTGATAGTTGATGTTCATGTGACTGTCGGTTATATTTCTATAAAAGGCATTGGCAAAATTTGTCATCATTTTAAGACGACATGTAATATATGCACATGTCTATGTGAAAGAACTATTGTTCTTTCTTAAATGTGCGTTAAAAAAACACTGATTTCTGTATCCAGTGAAATAAAGCTTGAACATCTGTGTCCTTTCGACACATTTCTAGTTTAAGAAGCTTTAAACAACACAAGGGAGAACATAGGTATATAATTTTAAGGCCATCAAACATAGTTACAATTATACTGGTTCTTTCGTTTAAGTACTCACTGGCATGTTATTGAGGATTTTAATATTTTGTTGTATGATTTTTTCTTTTTTAAATATTAAATTCATAAAAAGTTGTTTTAAGTCATTTGTTAATTTCATTAATATCAATCAATTTCATTTTCAGATCTAAGATTTCTACTCATTGGACTTCCTGGCCATGGAAAAAGTGCAACTGGGAACTCTCTTCTTGGAGAAAACCTATTTCCTGAAAAGGCTTCCTCAGCAGCAGTTGAAGAAGCAGAACACGGAGCAGAAAAAGAGGTAGAAAGAAAAGAAAACCAAGCAGCAGACAGGGAACAAGAAATAAAAGCAGAAGAAACAGAAAATGAAGTAGAAAAAAATATAGAAAAAGAATCAAAAAGAGAAGCAGAAGCAGAGAAAGCAGCTGATGATAAAAAACAAAGAGAAGAAGAAAGAAAAGCAAAAGGAAAAGGAGAACAAGAAGGAGAAAGGAAAGAAGGTGAACAAGAAAAAAACAAGAGAGACAAACGCAGGAGATACAAAAGAAGAAAACGAGTAAGAGATGCCAAAGAAAAAGCAGAAAGAGAAAGAGAACGAAAAGTGGAAGGTGAAGAAAAAAGAGGATCAGTAAGAGAAGCAGAAAGAAAAGCAAAAGAAGGCAAAGACAGAAAAGCTGGAGGAAGAGAAGGAAAAATAAAAGCAGATGAAAAAGCAGAAAAAGATGAAGCAGAAAGAGAAGGAGAATTAAAAAGAGAAGGGGATTCAAACAGAAACGGAGAAATTAAATCAAAAACAGATGGAAATGCAGAAGTAAAAGTCGAAAGAGAAAAGGAACTAAGAGAAAGAGAAGGAGAAGAGGAAGCAGAAAGAGGAGACAGAGAAGAAGTAAAAAAAGGAGAAGCAGAAGCAGAAAGAGAAGGTAAAAGAGAAGTTCAAGGAGAAACAGAGAAAGAAAGATTAAGAGATGCAGAAACAAAAAGGAGACAACAAAAACATACAGCAACAGAAGAAGCAGACAGAGAAAGAGAAGGGGCAGAAGAAAAAGAAGAGACAGGAAAACAAACAGAAGGAGATTCTTTACCAAAACGAAAACCAGAAAAAGAAACAGAAATGATCAAAACAGCAGAAGCGGAAGCAGAAGGAAAAGCAGAAGGTAAAGCAGAAAGGGAAGCAGACAGAGAATTTGAAGCAGAAGGAGAAGCAGAAGGAGAGGCAGAGGGAGTAGCAGAAGGAGAAGCGAAAGCAGACATTAACATACAAATAATGGTAGGGAACAGCATGTGTTAATTTTAGTAGTTAAGATACTCTGGTATCATGCTAGTAACAAAATTTCAGTCATTGGGCATCTGTAACTTGAGCATAATGTGAACAAAAATTATCTTGCTATGTTAGTCATTATAAAACATTTCACACCATCACACAGGTGGGTCAAACATAAATTGAGCCCAGAGGCATAATTTTAACAAACTAAAGTTAAGGACCACTATCTTATGTTTCATATCCAATATTACTTCTATTGTTTTTTTTTTAAAGAAAATATTTGAAATTGTTTAGCTTATAAAATATATACACTGGAGTTCTGTTATATCGTGGCTCGCGGGATCCATGGATCACGATAGCCATATATCCAGATTGCGTTATAATTTGTAAGGTCATTCATGCATACAAATGTATATATAAGAATAGTTTGGCACTCTTAAAACATGTTATTTATCTTCCTTTTTGCATATTATTAACCAGGTTTTCCGAAGGAAAAAACTGGTTATTAGATTGGCGAATGCGGGCGGGCTGGCGGGCTGGCTGGCGGGCGGGCGGAACAAGCTTGTCCAGGCCATAACTATGTCGTTCATTGTCAGATTTTAAAATCATTTGGCACATTTGTTCACCATCATTGGACGGTGTGTCGCGCAAAAGAATTACGTCGATATCTCCAAGGTCAAGGTCACACTTTGAGGTCAAAGGTCAAAAATGGCCATAAATGAGCTTGTCCGGGCCATAATTATGTCATTTATTGTCATATTTTAGAATCATTTGGCACATTTGTTCACCATCATTGGACGGTGTGTCGCGCGAAATAATTACATCGATATCTCCAAGGTCAAGGTCACACTTTGAGAAAATAGATTGAATTTTATTGAATTTGACACAAGGGGGGTAACTAGAGGCAATCAGTAACAATGCACATTTTGATTTGTCTCCCTTTATCATACTTTTTTTTTTCAAATTGAAAACCTGGTTTTGTGACAATTTTGTCCCTTGTTCAATTTGTAATACGAAAAGCATTTTCAGGTTTTATTTTTCACGAAAGTTAACAAACTCTAGCCACAAGTAAAGATTTTTCATGCATTTTGTGTAAATCCTTTGTATTGAGTTAAAGCATTCAAAATTAGACTTCATATACAATATCATGTCATTCTTCCTTCGGGAAAGCGTGGGCTTATATATTTGATTGCTGGATAAAATCTTTGCAGAGCAGAGAACTTGGAGATCTTTGCTTTTGTGTAGAAAAATTGTAGTACATTTTTTTAAAAACTGTGGAAACTTTTTCTCAGAATTAAAAACAAGTCATTTAAGCTGTATCTACAGGGCTACAATTGTTGAGATCAGTATTGATCTGTTACAAGTTCAGTTATTTTATACACCTTCACTCTGGGACAGCATGTATTTGGCTGCCTGAGCACTGATTGGCTGATAGGATTACAAAGAACCATTTCAGTTAAAAGCAAATTCAATAGAGAATGTTGTCAAAGGTGACACGCACAGTAATGTAAAACTGTTAATCTGTGATGATGGGCAAGTGGGGTTATATTTGTCGCACTGCACAAGCGTGAATGCGAGGTGCCAAAAATCTTGACCAAACTGGATTTAGTTATGAATAGTGGATTATACAGAAAAATTGAGTGCCTGCAATTTTTTAGGGTCTACGGTCAACTCGCGATTTATTGGATGCTGCAAAAAATAACGGATCACAATGTAGTGGATCTGCAGTGTATTAACAAGAGCTTTGTTAAAAACAGCAGTCCCGTACTGGGTTAATATTGTTAGAGTATGAACAGGTTGTCCATATTTTTACAGCATGCATATTCCCTATATAGCCCTCTATCCACATTATGAGTTTCATATACCTCGATTTCATATTTTTTGAGTTATTGCAAGAACTATAGTTTTTGTACAGACAGAGGGGCATACAGACTAACAGGATAAAATAGAAATAACAAGCATGTTTACCATATGGCCCTCTATCCACATACCAAGTTTCATCAACCTTATAAGCTTGATTTTTTTTCAGTTATTGTAAGATCCAGATTTTAGTTTTCAACTATTTCCATAACCAAAGCAACCACTTTTATGTCTGATGAAAAAAAAAGATGCATGTTCCCCTCTATCCACATACCAAGTTTTATCAACCTAGCTAAAATAATTTGTGAGTTATTACTGGAACTAGATTCAGACAGGCACACCGAAACACAGATTTTTACGGGGGTTAACCTTAAGTCCCTTACTGTCACACCCGTAAGGGAATTAAAATATGATGTCTGGGGCATGGCCATTTTTTATTCATTTTTTATTCTTAAGACATAATTTGAACATACTTTGTAGATGAACACAATCTGATGTAACATACTAAGTATAAAAGATCTGGGCCATGTTGTTGAACAGATTTTATCAGTTATTATGCTATGTCTAAATATAGCATATACTATACATATACTATATCTTATGGTAAAAATGTGACCCATGGGGCATTATCAACTTTGATCCCTGGGGCAAGATCTGATGAAACTTTGTAGAGAACCCATTGGTGATGCTATATAACAAATATAAAAGCCATGTGCTTTGTAGCTTCAGGTTGGAAGACTTTTCCCTTTTGAAGAAAATGAACCCCCATCCAAGCACTTGTGTGATGGATGGGGGACATNTCTATAGCCAAATAAGGAAAACTGCCCCGCCCACTGGCGGCCATGGTTTTCAACGGACCAATACCACTTTTGAACTCAACCAACATATTATTTAGACAAACATTTTGACAAAGTTACATGAAGATCGGGCATGAAATATGACTTCTACAGTGTTTACAAGGTTTTTCTTTTTTTTGACCTAGTGACCTAGTTTTCGAGCCAGCATGATCCAGTTTCAAATTCAATCGAGGCATCATTGGGACAAATCTTCTGACCAAGTTTAATGAAGATCAGACAAGAAATGTGGCCCCTAGAGTGTTTACAAGGTTTCTCTATAGCCAAATAAGGAAAACTGCCCCGCCCACTGGCNGCAGCAATGTTTTTCAACGGACCGGAATAATTTTCAAACTCAACACTCGTATCTAGGAAACAAATGTTCTGACCAAATTTCATGACAATTGGGCCAAAAATGTGACTTAGACAGTGTTCACATGTTTTCACAATATACATATAGAGAAAACTGCCCGGCCCACTGGTGGCCATGTTTTTTCACCGATCTGGACCATTTTTACACTCGTCCGAGATATCAGTAAAACCAATATTTTGACAAAGTTACATGATGATTGGGCAAACATTGTGACTTCTAGAGTGTTCACAAGGTTTCTCTTTAGCCAGGCAAACTGCCCTGCCCACTGGCGGCCATGTTTTTCAACACACCGGAACCACTTTTGAACTCAACCAACATATCATTAAGACAAACATTTTNTTTTTTTTTTTTTTTCACCTAGTGACTTAGTTTTTAACCCAGCATGACCCAGTTTTGAACTCGATTGAGGTATTATTGGGACATATCTTCTGACGAAGTTTCATGAAGATCGGACAAGAAATGTGGACTCTATAGAGTGTTTACAAACCAAATATTTATGGACGGACAAAGACCGATCATTACTAAGATACTCACCTGAGCGTGCGTGCGTGCGTCCGGATTTTTGTCTGGGCTATTTCTCAGTTACTAATGACCAGAATTCAATGAAACTTTATGGGAAGCTTTACTACCAAGAGGAGATGTGCATATTATTAGCGGGTTCTAGTGGTCGGATGATTTTTCACAGAGTTATGGCCCTTTGAAATTTTCGATTAACTGTACATATAGTGCAATTCTTGTCCGGGCTATATTTTAAATACATTTAATTGAAAACATCACATGGGATGTATGCTATAAAATCAATGTTTAATTAAGTAACAACCATACAAATACAACAAGAGACCAGTTGCCTTTAGAAGTCACCATACATTAAGAGACCACCTGTGTTAAGAGACCGCTCAAAGATCAACCATTCAGTCTCTAAAGGTTAGAATATATATACATTTACATGTTTATTGAATCGCTTTTGAAAGTGAGAGGTTTGGAGCTCCTTATAACAGATTTAAAGGTTTGAATTTCTACAGGTATACTGGTTTCAGGTTATTGGTTAATGGCTGTCATTATTGTAGTTGGATTACTTGTCCGGAAAATGGACCCCCCATCCAAGCACTTGTGTGATGGATGGGGGACATTATTGGAATAAGGCCGGAGGCCGAAAGTATACAAGCATATTACTCCAGTGACCAGTCTATTTCGCTGTTTTTAAAGGTCAAAATTTTGTCCTTAAACCACGTGATAACCCTCTATAAAGACAACGAAATGCATGAGGAACTCATAGAATTTAAAGTAATTTATGTTGGCGATAAAAAACTCTAGGTAAAATAACATGTTTATTTTTATTTCCCAAGATCATATGGGATGGGAGAAAATGCTAAAAATTCCATTTACAAAAAAGTAAGGGAGGTTCTTGTATACTTTCGGCCTCCGGCCTTATTCCAATAATGTCATCCATCCATCACACAAGTGCTTGGATGGGGGGTCCATTATTTTCACAAGGCCTCCAGCCTACCAGGGCTTTTTTTCCTTCTTTGAGAGTGGCACTGGAAGGACATTTCACAATTTTGATAGGGACAATTCACAAGCCTAACATGGCCGTGAATTTTTACAAAATTGGCCGTTTTTCACAATTTTAACAATTTCACGACTCGGTTTTTCACAAGTTTAAGCAGTTTGCGACTCAATTTTTCACAATTTTGAATAGTTCGCGACTCAATTTTTCACAATTTTGAAAAGTTCGCAACTCATTTTTTCACAATATTGAAAAGTTCGCGACTCATTTTTTCACAAAGTGAGGGGGCCAGGGCCGATTCACAAAGCCAGGAAAAAAAGCCCTGCCTACAGTATACAAGCATCTTTAAAGACGCCAACATAAACACCCAAAGAAAAAACAAACTATCTGAAAGTCTATTTTAAGCAAAAAATTGTATTCAACATCTCATATAATCCTTAACATATGAAAGTTGTAATGTTGTAATCATATGCAATAAAAGCAATGTTCATATCATAATAATGATAATATTGACACACTCTTTAATAAGGTATTAAAAAAATAGAGCATTCCTATATGTCTATTAATACCTTATCAAACAAATATAATTGTAACTGATATTTGAAAACACTTATTAAAGCAATAATATAGATGCACATCAGAAAAGACAATTAATAACAACCTTCATATAACAGCAGATATGAGTCCTACAACGGGTAATCAAATAAAACTGTTACTTGTGATACTTTACAGTACATTGTGGAAACATACTATATTCTATCTCTAGACAAAACAGCAGTACTAACTGACTGAGCCTGATCACTTTCAGAATGCTCAATATCCCTAAGATAGAATTTTTTGAAATTTTTAACTAATGAACAATCAGCAGTTTTTAATATGTCGGACACTCTACAACCTTTCATGAACGCGGCAGAAACAGAGGCTCCTCTGAACGAATGAGCCTTATAAGTGTTTGTATCAACACCTGCAAGATCTAANAACACTTATTAAAGGCTTAAAGCAATAATTTAGATGCACATCAGAAATGACAATTAATTACAACCTTCCTATTACAGCAGATACGAGTCCTACACGGGTAATCAAATACAACTGTTACCCTATCGGCTTCCAAAATACAACGATCTACACAAAGCCATTTTAATGTCTGTACCCTTGCAGCAGTCGACAAAGTAACTAAAACTGTTAGTTTACATGTTAACATTTTTATAGACAACTTATAAAGAGGCATCCATGTAGAAATCAAATTTAGAACTTTATTGACATCCCAAGTAAAATTATATCTTGGTTTTGGTGGAATAGTGTTGTATAATCCCTTCATAAACCTAATAATAATCATACTACAACCATTGAACTTAGTATTAAGAAGCTTCAATGTTTCCATAATCACAGATTTATGTGTACTAATATTAATATTACACTGTAGGATTTATTCATATTCTTCAAATTAAACAAATATTTTAAAATTAGTTCTTGAGTTGCACAAATGGGATCTCTATATTGGATGTTACACCACAAAGTCCATTTCTTCCAAGCTGATGAATACTGCTTTCTTGTGCCTGATCGCCAGCTGTCGAGGATGCCTTCCGCAATCTGCGGTGAAATGCCTCTATCAGCAAGGGATTTCCGGACACAACTGTTCCAATCAACTACAACTTCTTCCCCATTGGATGTTGTGTGTCGTTGTGTGGGAGCTTCAAAATATCCTTGTGACGTGGTAATCTAGTTTAAACTTTATTTCAAGCAAATAATTCATGTAAACATGTACACATGTGAACGTTATTCGAGATATTCAGATACCAAACATGAATGTGCTTTGGATCGGAAAACAAGGTCGATGTGACACTTATATTAATTCCTCTCCGATTACGTGGTAATCTGATCGGCAAAGAAATCATACACTGTAGTAAGGACGGAAACCAAATTTGATTTGTCCAGAAAGGGCATACAATCAATGCCTGTTCAACATTATCTTCTCTGATTTTATTTAAAATAGCTCCCATAAGACAAAAGGGTGGAAAAATGTATGGAGTAAATTTGGTCCAATTCAATGAAAATGCATTTGTTGCAAAAGCATTTGGATCGGGCATCCATGAAACATACATCTCTAATTGACAATTAAGCCTTGAGGCAAATAAATCAATATTTGGACGTACAAGTTGTGTGATCAGTCTAGAAAATATTTTCTTTTTAAGCATCCATTCAGTGCTATCCGAAAAATTTCTTGAGAAGAAATCTGCTTCTACATTATTCTTGCCTGGTATATTATATGCTGTTATGAAAACATTTCTTGCCAAACACCATTCCCAAATATTTTTCGACAGATGATCTTAAGTAGTATTTGCCATTCCGCCAAAATCATTTATATATGCAATGGCTACCATAGAATCTGACTGAATCCTTACATGTATGTCATGTTTATCTGATATCCAGGATTTCTATGCAAAAATATTGCAAGTAATTCTAAGAAATTAATATGGTTTTTTGATTCCTTAATAGACCATCTTCCATTTGTTGATAGATTTTCTTCAACACAATAGGATCCAACACCAGCATTGGAGGCATCAGTTTGAATCCATAGTGAACATTTTCAAACCACCAATTTATCTCCATCAAACCTGCAGGATTTAACTGAACTGTTGAATTAAAATCTGGATTCTTTTGCAAAGCCTGAACTTTGAACCGTTCTAATGTTCTGTAAGGTAATGGTCCTTCAAGGACAGCATCAAATGCACATATGATCAACCCAATGAAAGATGCCAGCTCTCTTATTGAAATGATTTTTTTACTTGATAAATTCACACCCATAGTCTTATTTTTTTGTATTTTATCCTCTGGCAAGAGGATCTTGAACAGCTCTGAGTCAATCACAAACCCAAAATAGGTAATCCTTTGAACATTTTGAACGAGCTCTACGACAGATTTCTCGTCATTAATAATAAAACCCAAAGACTCCAATGTTTTAATCATTAGTTCAGCATTTNGACCTTAAACCACGTGATAACCATCTATAAAGACAACGAAATGCACGGGGAACCCATAGATTTTAAAGTCATTTATGTTGGCAATAAAAAAAAACTCTAGGTAAAATAACATGTTCATTTTTATTTCCCAAGATCATATGGGATGGGAGAAAATGCTAAAAATTCCATTGACAAAAAAGTAAGGGTGGGTACTTGTATACTTTCGGCCCCCGGCCTTATTTCAATAATGTCCCCCATCCATCACACAAGTAATATGGTTGTTTGATTCCTTAATAGACCATCTTCCATTTGTTGATAGTTTTTCTTCAACACAATAGGACCCAACACCAGCATTGGGGGCATCAGTTTGAATCTATAGTGTAATCGGATGTTGACTTATCTTTTTGCCATGTTTGTTTTGAACATTTTCAATCCACCAATTTATCTCCATCAAACCTGCAGGATTTAACTGAACTGTTGAATTAAAATCTGGATTCTTTTGCAAAGCCTGAACTTTGAACCTTTCTAATGTTCTGTAAGGTAATGGTCCTTCAAGGACAGCATCAAATGCACTTATGATCAACCCAATGAAAGATGCAGCTCTCTTATTGAAATGAATTTTTACTTGATAAATTCATACCCATAGTCTTATTTTTTTTTGTATTTTATCCTCTGGCAAGAAAATCTTGAACAGCTCTGAGTCAAGCACAAACCCAAAATAGGTAATCCTTTGAACATGTTGAACGGGCTCTACGACAGATTTCTCGTAATAAATAATAAAACCCAAAGACTCCAATGTTTTAATCATTAGTTCAGCATTTGACTTGCATAATTTTCTGTCACTATTCATTCCTATCGAATCATCTATGTAATAAGAACATCTTATTCCCAGTTTCCTTAAAGAAGCATAGGCTGGCTTCAATGTTTTTGTAAATACAAAAGGTGCCGAGCTTATGCCAAAAGGTAGACACACAAANTTATCAGCCCTTGAATGTCTCTCAAAGACTTGTCTGTTGTCTGAACTCTTCTAGACTTCATCAAATCACTCCAAATTTCCTCATTTACACGAGGAGCTGACATAAATTCACAATTTGAGGGAACTTTATATTTGTCAATAATGTTGTTAATCTGACATTGCTGAGTACAAGCTGTATTGATTAGTGACGCCAGTGACTCAGAAATTGGGTTTCCCTTGTCAGGGGCCTTTTATTTTGGCAAATCCCAAGTAAAAGGATCATCGTCACCCTCATTTTCGTTCTCATTGAATAATGAATCACAAATGTTACATGCTATCAAATTATTGTCGGAATCGGACACATCCGAATTCCCATGCAACGAGGCATATTCCTCTGGACAAGTATGGTCAACAGACACAGAATGAGCTTGTCCGAAAATTACATCTAAACCTAAAATTGATCTTATTATAATTTGTTAACCGAATATTCATTTAAATTATCAAGGTCAACTAAATTACCATTCGTGACAGCAGACTCGTTGTTTTTCTTTTTACCGGAAGAAGACTCAACATTCGGACCCATTTTGTTTCTATCGTTATNGAGACAGCAGACTCGTTGTTTTTCTTTTTACCGGAAGAAGACTCAACATTTGGACCTATTTTGTTTCTATCGTTATTCTTAGATTGTGTGGCACCCAATGGGTTAATTGGTAATGACTTTTCAATCGGGACACTTTTGTTTCTATCGTTAACTCTTTTTACAACAGATTTTAGTTTCTTTGAGGCACCAGACGGGATAGGTTCATCGCACTCCAAGCCAGAGAATTCGCCCTGAGACAATTCGAAAAATTGACAGGACATCGTCCTTGTCGTGTTTCTCAGACCTACTTGACATTGTCAAGCAGAAACACAGTAAACAGTATGCTGGCTAACACGTGCACAACACGTATGCACAATAAGTATCAAGGTATTTAAAACCTCGCCGTATAATTCCTGTAACAAAACAAATAACATCGGCATACAAAAAACTCTAAAAAGATGATTCAAAACGACATTATGCAAAAACCTTTTTTAAAAAAGGTGGAAATAACAGAAATATCAATACACGTGGTCTTTACTCACCCAAAGAATGTACACAGCCTACGTTCTAAAACTACAGCATAGACGACGGTCGCTGAAATAACTATGAGTTCCTCGTGCATTTTGTTGTCTTTTTAGATGGTTATCACATGGTTTAAGGTAAAAATTTTGACCTTTAAAAACAGCGAAATAGACTGGTCACTGGAGTAATATGCTTGTATACTGTAGGCTGGAGGCCTTGTGAAAATAATGATCCTGGCTCGATCCTAGCTCTGGGAGAATGTAAGTTTGGTTGGTGGTCACCAGATTGGACTGCACACTTACAATAATTTGCAGCTATAATTCAAAATTCATCCAAACTTGTAAGCCTCTTGTAACTTAATTAGGGACATACTCAGGTTCCAGTATGTGATGCAACCCCAGGCATGGAAGGGTCAAGTTTACTATTACTTAAAATGGACAAATGAATTTCTTTAAATAACTTTGGTTTGGATAGAGGTATTTTGCTGTAATTTTGTGTTAAGGTATTGGACATGCAGACCTAGCCGGGGATTGCATTTGGCGCCTGAGTCGGGTCAAGGTCACTGTTATTTAAGATAGAAAAAAGTTTTCACTAAATAACTTGACTTTGCTTCTAGGTATTGTGCTGAAATTTGGTGTCTAGCTAGCATATAGGGAAACTTTATAAGTAGATATCTTATATGCATTCCTTGCTTTGGATTGAACAGTTATTTAAAAAAAAAAAAGTAAAACGATGGAAATCTAGTTTTGTTGTATTGGTCAGTTTTTTCTTGTATTCTAAATTTTAAGGTGTAATTTTGCTTAAAACTAACTATGTAAACATCAAATATGTCTTCACTGGCATTAAATCAGATGTCTGACGCAAAATGTATAATTTTCACTATGACAACGGAATAGTATTGAAGCACCTTGTCCTTGGACAGCTCTTGCATTATAAATATGGGTCACGCTCTGAGAAAAGTGGGTTTAATGCATGTGTGTAAAGCGTCATCCCAGATTAGCCGGTGAAGTCCACACAGGCTAAATAGGGATGTCACATGCCGCCTAATCTAGATTTTTGCTAAAAAGAGACTTTCTTTAAACGAAAAATGTCATAAAAGCAGAAAGTGTTGTCCCTGATTAGCCTGTGCGGACTGAAACGACACTTAACGCACATGCATTAAACCCTCTTTCCTCCGAGCGCATCATAAATGTATAAATACCTTCAGCATCTTCCCTAGCTAAATGACCTTTCCAATTAATGATACTCTTCTAAAATAGTGGAAAATAAATACAATAGAAACAATAACATATGTAGAAAGGAATATATCCACTGACACCCATTAAGTTGGATAAATTTTAGTGTATAATTTATGCACATGTGAACAGCAAGAAATATTTTACCTGTGTATTTAATATTTAAATAATCAGGTATGTTTTTTTTTTTAATANATTGTTACAAAAAGCTTGCAGTGAAAACTAATTGATTCAAAATCTTTTCTGTTGCTCTGGATACAGTGTTGTTAAAATATCAATGCTACGCATGTGAACATCCATGCAAGCACTCCATAATGAGCCTGCATTTAAGACTACACTATGGTATGATGACCGATGTCCCCCTGTCTAAACGTTCTGATAAAAGTTTCATTTTTTCTAAGTATGGGATTTTTTTCACTACAACGTCCTTAAGTTTGTTCATGCCTTGGTGGCACCTTGGCCCAAGGTCCTCACAGAGACGCTCTTTCATTAAGATGTTTTCGAGAATCTTCATGTCCTGACGTCTTTCCTGGCTGGCGGTTTCTCGGTCGCTGTGTCCACCATGGTAGAAAAGTGGTCATCGACCAATCTACAGAGGCCCCCAGCGAGTGCTCCGTGACGAGCAAGGGTGGCCGATGTCGCCCTCGAAACGACCGACTTCAGTTTTTCTGACAATGTATTGAAAACACATATATAACACGAATCACGTTTAACTGATAGTATGAAGTAGACACGAGCGTCTGGTATGTACATGTATATTGAATCCACTTGAACATTGGAACTTGGAAAATAAATTTTAAAAACCGTAGCACTATTTACTGAGTCTTAGAATAAAGTTGAATAAACCACAACAACAGAAAAAAACGCAGAACCTACCTTTGAATTCCATACCATTTCACAGAGCGAGGCCCACATATATATAATATTACAGTGAAAACTTTTATTAACGTCAGCACAAAATTTCGTCATTTAAAGAAAAAATACTATTTCGTCAGCACTTAAATTCGTCAATTTCTGATTTTGTGTAAAAAAAATAATATATATAACTATAACAGCTGCAACGATGCCATTAGGTTTTCGCAAGCCACACCCAAGAGGAACAGACTGAAGACGTTGGTCAATGTATATATTTATTCTTGTATATTTTGTCATAGTCCTTTATATTATCAAACTTAAAACTAGACAAGTGTTTGAGTCTCAACGACAGGCCTTTGTGGAATACACGCCGCAATGTGTCGTCTTGTCTGGATACAGCTTTCATTTCAACAGCCTGTGCAAATATGTTTTCCAGTTTTGCGCAATATTGTGTCAGGGTCTCCCCCTGTTCCTGCTTGCGGGCATAGAATTTACGTAATTGATTAATTTGTTTCAATGTCCCTGTTTGCGTTGTCAAATTTGTCTAACATTTCAAAAATGTTTGCTTGAGTTCCAAGTCGTCGAAGGATATTTGCCGCTTCACCTTCGCATGACATACAAATTCCCAGTAAAATGGTCTCGATACTGTATGATTTTTCTTGAAGTAAACATCTGACCTCATACATCCACGTTTGGTACGTGTTCTTCTGTCGCTGATGTTTCGCCATACTGTTTCATGATTTTTTTTAGATCTTCTGTGTCCTTGAGTGGTGGAACTCCTGCTTTCCTCTGCAATGAATTCCCCATTTTTTTAAATGGGGGAAATTCACCTTCCGAATCTTNACCTTTAAATACAGCGAAATAGACTGGTCACTGGAGTAATATGCTTGTATACTGTAGGCTGGAGGCCTTGTGAAAATAATGTAAAATTGGTGACCCCTTGGCCAGACCAGTTTTGACCCCTTGGTCATAATTTGAGCACAATTTTAAGAGAACCTCTAAATGATGGTTTTGTGGTTTAAAAAAAGAAGAATTTAAAGGTTTCCGCTATACAAGTCAATGTTAAGCTGATGAACTCCAGGGCAAGGCCATGAGCAAGTTTTGCTTAGGCGAGAAAATATCGAATTTCATTTGAAGATCTTTGATAGAGAATCATTCCTGTTTCATTATAATCTGCCCAATAATTAAGGAGACAAAATTATTTGAACCAAAAGTTAACGCAGGACACACCATGCACAACGGCAATCCCAAAAGCTCACTTAGCTAAACAAAATTATGCCTCCTTCCAGGTGATCATGTTTTTTTTAAGGATTTTGGTCACTCTATGAACAATTTAAAGATTTCATTTGAGACACATATGGGAAATGGTCCATTTATTCAGGTGGCCATGTTTTTTTTTTTTTTAAGAATACAAATCATGTTTATTGAGGTTTGTAAATTGTCACCACATTAGCATTTTTCTGTGCAATTATTTTGAAATCTAATAATTGGTTTCTGAAAACAAGTTTTTCTTATGTAACGATTAAAGGAAAACTGCCATGCCTCCTGGTGGCCATGGTCTTCAAGGAATACAAAAAGTGAGGAGGTTATGGTAGAGGTAGGGTTAACCCAGGATCATTTCTGTGAAAAATATTTTGAATAACATAAATTATTACTGACATGAAAAATTTCAAAATTTGCAAGTTTTTTTGGGGTTGGAATGGAAACTAAATGTACATATCTAAAGGTGGTTCAATGAATTGAAGAAAATTGGTAATGAACCACCTCAAAATTATTCCTGCCAAATTTTTTTAAACTGTAAGGGTTTTAGAATGAAACTTTTCATTATTCGATGAAAAAAATTGATGGGGGACAACTGATACCGGACAATGGATGGTGACTTACTTCAATTGCTCCCTTTGCACACTTCATTCTGATATGAGCTGATCACAATATTATTGTGGGTCATTATTGTATGTTAGGAACTTTATACAACTATAAAACAACTATAACAATTTTACAAATTCTATAATTTGTTAAACTCATGTAAGCAACACAGAGTCATCATGTGTTCAGATGATATAGCATTGCCAATAAATGACTTTTATCTTGTATATTTTAGAATGGTGAAAAAAGTGGTCGTAAACTTAAGATTGTGGAACTCCATATGAAAGATCCCTTGAGCCAAAGTGACACAGATTTAAAGGAGCAAGTCTTACAAGCAGAGAAAATATTGCATCCTGGATTTCATGCAGTTTGTTTTGTGATAGATCCAAATAAGAGGTCAGAAGTGAAAGATCAATTCAAAAGAGTAATTGAGTACTTTGGAGATGAAGTGAATGAATATGCTTTTGTAATCATGACTTTTACTAAACATGAAGGTGAATATGAAACTCACTTTCCCTTTAATATTGAAGACAAACATCCAGGAGTTACATCAGTATTGAAATTTTGTAAGTCTAAGGAGTTGTATATAGACAATAAAGCCTCACCAATAGAAAAAGAAGAAATGATAAAAGACATTTTCTCTTCAATTGACAGAGCTAACGTGAAAAAGTTTCCTCCTCACTTTAGCTCACGCTTTAAACAAGAAACTGAAGCTGCTGATGCTGCTAAAGCTGCCAAAGAAGCTGAAGCTACTAGAGCTGCTGAAGTTGCTAAAGCTGCTGAAGCTCTGAAAGCTGCTGAAGCTTCTTTAAAAGCTGCTATAGAAAGTGAAGCTGCTAAAACAATTGAAGCTCATAGAGCTGCTGAAGAAACTAAACGTGCAGTAAAAGCAGCTGAAGCTTACAAAGCTGCTGCTGAAGAAGCCAAAGCTGCTGCTCAAGCTGCTCAAGCTACTGCTGAAGCTGTTAAAGCCACCGAAGCTATCAAGATTGCTGAAATTGCAATAAAAGCCGCTGAAGATGCCCAAGCAGCTATCAAAGCTGCTAAAACTGCTGAAGCTGATAAAGCTGCTGAAGCTGCTAAAGCTGCCAAAGAAGCTGAAACTGCAAAAGCTGCTGCAAAATCTTACAAAGCTGCTGCTGAAGCTGCTGAAGCTGCTGCTAAAGCTGCCAGAGATGAAGCTGCTAAAGCTGCTCAAATCAGAGAAGCTGAGCGCCAAGAGTCAAAACAAAGAGAAAAAGAAGTTTTCGAAGCTTACAAAAAAAAAATTGAACAGGAAGCAGCTGTAATTAAACATGACCTTGCAAAAGAAGTCCAAACTCAAACTAAAGATGACCTGGAAAATAAGGAAGAAGAAGCTAAAGCTAGTACTTCATCACAATCATCGTATTGTACAGTTCTGTAAAAAGTTGCGTCAAATCAAAAAAACTATTTATTTTAATTATTGTTACGGTATCAGGTGTTTATTGATTTAATTTTATTTTATTTGATTTTTGATGAACTTCTTCATTAATCATTTTTTTTTAATTCTCCTAGCACATTAATATATTGACAAAGTTCCATCACTTAAACTACTATACTTTGCATAAACAACAGACAAACAAACAGACCAATAAAGACCTTTATTCGCCTGCTGAAAGTATGGGTATAACAAATATTTTCAATTTCTTAAAGACAAGATGGCCATGATTGACCTGAATTGCTCACCTTTAGAGTGATTTTAGCTGGAGATCTTTTTTTTATGTTTTCATAATGTTAAAATGAAGAAATCAAGTTGCAACAGGGTGGAGCCAATTTTGACTCCATTGTCCAGATTTGAATAAATTTAGTTGAAGAACACTATATAATTAGCATACCAAATACCACACCTCTTGGTGTCGCGGTTTAAAAAGAGATTGACCCCAGACAGAGGCTTAATATGATTTTTTTTTACACAGGACCACTAAATGAATATATATGCGTGTGTGTGCGTTTGTGTGTGTGTGTGTGTGTGCGTGTGTGTGTGTGTGTGTGTGTGAGTGAATTTCGACCCCAGGGGCATGATTTGAATGAAGTTGATTGAAGACCATCATGTTACTGGTATGTTACATAATACATACCATACCTTCATGCCTTTCAGTTTTGGAGATTTTTTTTAATCAATCAACAATCAATACAAAAAATGTTGGTGTCCAAAATTATTTCAATGAAATTTAGAGTAAAATCATGCTGCTGAAGCAAATGAGCATCAATTTTAATCCTTACTAAAATATGTTGGCGATATGCGTTGTGTCATGACATTTTCAATAAAAGTGACTATGTTCAATATCATCATAACTATATTTTATTACTGTGTCCATGCATGGACAAGGTTTCATATTTTGGGGATTTAACAAAATCTAAACAAACATTCAGATTTGTAGTAAAATCCATTTATTATAGATGCAGGTATGTATTCTTACTGATAATTTAATTTCAAAACTGATAAATACAAGAGGTAAAACTTTATTTTAAGTACTATTTAAAAAAGTTTAATAATAGATCGAAGACTTATTCCACATAATAGGTTGTAAATAATATAATGTGTGTTTCCTGTATAAACAGTGCAATGTTCAAATAAAGAATACATAGATGGTCCATCATACACTTAAAATTTGTCTTACTGATAAAGGCAAATGGTGCATATTCATGTAATTATTAACAAGAGTGCTCTTTGATATTTTCCTTATAATAAGTTAATTAAATGTTTTTCTTTTTAATAAGAAAAAGGTTTTAAGGGGTATATAGGTATTAATGTAAATAAGAAATTTAGATATAAGAAACAATTAAGAAATATTATATATAAATACACACAGTTGAGTTGTTATTATATGATTTGTTTACGTTGAACTGTAATGTTTGTATACAACTGCTTTCTATGCTTTCCTGTAGTTTGTAATTTCATTATTTTTTTAAGAACCTTCATGGTGATTCATTATTTTTGTGGTATTTAACAGCTTTGATTTACTGCTTTTTATTGTACTTACAAATTTGGTTGTCACAGATGCAGAATTAAGCATATTTGGTCCTTTTGTTCAGTCTTAATGACAGAAGAAACATCATAAAAAAAATGTTTGATACTTGTTTTGCAATTTTTCCATAAGACAATTAACGTTGACACTCAGTGATGTGCACAAACTCAATTATATTCTTTCTGAAATTAAGATTGTCCCATTTCTCGGAATCTAATTTTCATATGATGAGTAAATAGTGTGCTTAATTAAATGTAACAAATGAAAAATAATTCAGAAATGATGACTTTTTCAAGAACAAGACAATTAATTTGTAAGACAATTTATAATAATTATTGTTTCTTATTCGTTTTAAAGACTATACTTGAATCAATATAGTCACATTCAAAATTTTTTTTTTTTTTTTTTTTTTTTTTTTTTTTACAACAACTTACAAGTTTTATATTACTCGGTGTACTTTCATGAATGTCATGCACATTACATGGACTTGGTTGGAAACCGGATATTTTACCTCTTAAACATGTTGATTGTGAGCTAATCATCTGCTGTAATTGTTTTCTATTTGTTTGGAGACAGCTGAGGTTATATGTAAAATGAACCTATCATTGCAATAAGGTGATGACTTCAAATTTCGCTGTGTACGTGTTCCTAGAATTTTGACGTTCTGTTAAATATGTATGGATACAAAACAAAAAAAAAAACTGGTGTTGCATTATATTTGTTGTTACGTTTAAATTCTGCTTGATGTCTGAAACACTTTAATAAATACAAAATTACACTGTAAACGTTTACCTATTAAAATGTATCACATACTCCTTTAAAGGTTATATAAACATATACATTGTATTGCATAAATGGGCAATATATCTGCCCTTTAAGAGATCTCTTCCAAAGATTTACATTATTTATATTTGCATGCAGCGAAGCGTATAGCTTCTTGTGCGGTTGCAATATGTTACATGAGTAATGTAAAATAGGTGCGTTTAACGAAATTAATTTTAATGCCTTATCGCAGTCTGTTTGAGATAATGACTGATTCGTGAAATTAGAAAAACGTAAAGAGCATATTATTAAACATTATTAAATGTTTAACTAAGATGTTGATTTAAACCTATCAACGATTACTCTCCTCCAATATTCCCCTGATGAGACATCCGGAAATTCAGAAATAGTATACTTATATAAGTCATTCATGAAAGTATAGAATTAAATCAGATTTCTCAGAATGTGTTATTATTAAAAACGACCACTGGCATGTGCCAATGTATAGTTTCAGCTTTCACTGGTGGATGACAAACCAAGAGCGGAGTATATAGTTATTGAATCTGTTCTGCCATTATGTTACCTTTAATAACTTGAGGCCCATCATCAACAATCTCGGGCAACAAACTAAGCCGACCGACCAAAGCCAGTATTTTCAGCCCATTACTTAAAATCAAAGTCGTTTTTAAGGATCAACCTCCGCGCAGAGATTTAACTGGAACCAGCATAGCTGGATCAAATCTCTGCCGCAAAAACCAACCACGTGATGATAGCCGAGCCACGTGATACAATAATGGCGTCTTACAGAATCAACGGCATATCTAACAATGTGTTAACGCCGAAGAAGAAAGTGCCTCATAATTGTTTCCACTGTGAAAACAAAAGAGTTTTTAGTTTAACCGAAAATAAATAATCATATTATAATCATTTAAAATCCCTGCCGCTATAACTAACCACGCGATGATAACAAAGCCACTGGCGCCTTACAGTATCAGCGGTTATTGAGAAACAGTTATTTTTACTTTTTTAATTTAGGTAATTTGTTTTATTATGAACCTTAACTAATACACTATTTTCAAAGTACAAAAGAAAATGATACTAATTTTCAAATATATATATAATACTAAAACAAACAAAAAACATCCTACCAAATCTGGTAGGATTTTCTTGTGGTGGCAGAGGTTGTATATGAGATCATGGAATGACAACTCTGCGTGGAGATTGTTTAAGGATAAGTTATATTTTTACTTTGTCATTCGTGTGCTCCTCATGGTTTAATTGGCTCTATATCACCAATACAAATGCCAATGTTGATAAATAAAAACCATTCGGGCGACATTTCATTGCCAGGAGTGGTGGGCGCCGGACTAAATAAATCTGCTAAAATATGTTTAGAGTATTAAACCCACAAAAAAGAGCTTTTTATATCTTGTAAAATCTATGTTACCAGACTACATCTAGCTTTGAAAATTTGGCTATTGCTATAAGGAACAATGATTGTGTATTTGTAAACTTTATTTTACGAAATATTAAACTATATATTCGTTTATTATTTGAGCGTTATAGGGGCTTTAAAAGTTTAAAACTCGACACGATTGAATCATTTGAATGTTTCTGTTGTGTTTGATAAATTTTGAGCACGTGGATTGCTTATATAAAGTCTAAAACGTATGATTATTAATAACACTTCGGATGACCTTGTGTTTACGTGTGCTTTCAATCCAAATGACACTGTTTCGAGCTTCAATGAGGAAAAACAAATTCTATATATTTTTACTATTGTTATTTTATTCGTGTTATTAAAATGAAGTCGCAATTAAAATAAATCAAATTTATTAAAAAAAGAATGTACCAGTAGGACTGTTTTTCTTAGAAATCTAACTCTAAGGTGATAATGGAAACATGCACACTGGTAACTCTTTCCAGCGAACAATTTGTGTGTTTTTTATGTTTATAATTAAAGTATTTCAATATTTCAATGGTTTAAATCATTCGCCTACCAAATTGTCCACTGTAGTCAAACATTCAAACCATCCGAATGTTTCTTTGTGGTCAAATGTTCGAATCATACGACTGCCCAATTGTCTTCTGTGGTCGCATTTTAAAACCGCTCGGATTTTTTTTTTTAGTGCAAAATTTTATTCACTCCGTAGAATATTACATACATACAAAGCTTTTTATATAGTATTATGAATTTCATATAACAAAGTAGTTCATGTATAGCAATTTGGTAATTAAATATAATATATAATTATATAATACTTCTAATTGTCATACATTCAAACATACATTCATATACAATTATAATTGAGTTATAGTTCAAGTATGTAACAACAACAACAAACACTAGTTTGTACAATACAAACTAAATTAGTGTTGAATATAAGTATGTACATATCATTTAACATAAAAAATTGCACATAAGAAAAATAAATTAGTATGAGTGCTGAATTGCATTATATACGCAAGCTGATAATGCAGAGTTTACAACAACAACAAAACAAATTCATATGTTGTAAGCATTATTTGAATTATGTGTTATGGTTAGTTATGTCATTATATGTGATGTCAGTAAATATTTTCACAAGGGACCATATTTTTAATTCTTCATCTGATTTAATTGTACTTTTGTAAATTTCAAAAGTTTGTTTCATACTGTTTACAAGTCCGTACTTTGAGGGGATTCTGTTTTTTCTTTGACAATGAAAGATATACCGTTTAAGCTCTAGGCAAACTATATTTAAATCATTCATTTTTGGATTAATAATTCCAAGTACTAGATCCTGACATGTAATGGGAATATGTATGCTTGGTCTACTTCTACGAACAATATCAACAACAAATTTAATAATTTCTTGGGTATATGGACAGTACCAGAACAAGTGAATTATATTTTCAACTTCCAAATTACAGAATGTACATAGATTATTTGTAACAATTTTCATTTTGAACATTAGGGATTTTGTTCCCAATATTCTGTGGACTATTCTGCACTGGAGCCATCTGATATATGTTTCCTTAGTTAGATTGAAAACAAGTGCATGCACTTTTTTCCAATCAATATTTAAAAATTCTGAGTTCCATTTAGTGTTACAAGCTGGAATGTCATTGTTTTGAATTAATGTTTTATAAATATGTTTCTCTTCTTTCGGACTGGTTAATATTTTTTTTATGTAAGTTGGTAATATGGGTCCTTTAGTGTTTTTGTCAAAATTTGGCAGGTCTTCAAAATTGTCAATGTATTTCTTTATTACGTTTATTAATCCTTGGTACAATAGGAAGTTTACATTTGTTCCAAGTTGTGTATCCAAAGATTCTTTGGAAATGAAGCAGTTTCTTTCTATCATTATGTCTCTCACAAACCGAATGCCTCTTTCATATAGACATTTAATATAGATAAAGCTATTGCTAATTTTAAAATTATGATTATAAAAAAGAGGCATATCTAAAATATCATCACAATTTAATATTGGCAGCTTTTCAATATACAATATATAGTTTTTCAAAACATCAAGCCAAAATTTATTTTTCAAGTGTAAACATATTTTTTCGGCATACATTTTACCAGTATTGAATAATATTTTAAAATCTATTAACGATTTAGCCAGTGAATAACAATTTCCTTCGCCTGACACTATTCTTTTAAGCCATGTTATTTTCATGTAATTTTCAAAAGAACATATATCTACCATATTTAATCCACCTTCGTTATAATCCTTAACAATTACTGTTTTTTTAATTTTGCTCGGTCCTGCCCAAATGAAGTCATAAAAGTATTGATTTATTGTTTTCATGGTGTCTACGCTTGGTGTTGGTAGTGATACAAATAAATGAGTAAGTAAAGGTAGAAACAATGATTTAACAATGGTTATCTTTCCTAGAGGAGTAATATTTCTGCGATTCCAATGACTTATTGATCTTTTAATACTTTCGATTTTGTTTTCAAAATTTGTCATTACCATTTTGTCTAAATTAATATCAAACATTATTCCAAGAACCTTAAAGGTAGTAGCTCCCCATGTCAGTTTGTATTTAGTTTTTATTGATCTAGTACTATATTTCATAGAGCCTATCTTAATTAAATTAGTTTTTTCATAGTTTATGTTAAGTCCAGAGTATAATGAAAATTCATGAAGCATATCTAATGTAGAATTAAGAGATGATTCTGATCCGTCCAGAAATAAAGATGTATCATCCGCAAATTGTGATATTTTATATTGTAGGTCATTTATAGTTATACCTTTAATTTCTTTGCTTTCCCTTATTTTAATACATGTAGCAAGAATTTCTGCACAAATAATAAAAATGTAAGCGCTGATTGGGTCACATTCAAAAGTATGGTGTCTGTATTATGCAACTAATATTAAGATTCAAATATTGACCTCGCCTGGAAATAACTTAAAATGACAATGCATCTCACAAACTCTGGAAAGCGCATACTTTATAGTCCTATGTTTCATGTATGTGTGAATAAAAATTTCTTCTGAAAACTGGTGTTTGTTGTATTTACATATGCAAATTCTCACACCACCTTGTAACTGTTTCCACCAATATATTGCAATGATAAGAGATTTGGCAGACAATTGAATAAGTTATATCCTGTGAAACATATATTATTTGTTGGACATTAATGTTCATGGATTTTGGTGGGTCCACTCAAGAATTAAATCAAATGTTTAAGGACGTTTACGTCTGCAGTCTTATATCAGTAATAAAAAATAAAAAAAAATAAAAAAATACCAATTTACTATCCAACAAATATGCTCACATTCAGAAATCAAGAAACTTTTATGTCAACTAAATAAAATAAATCCACAGTAATACAATCCTACAAAGAGGTTTTTTCATTTTTAAGCTCCATTGACGTGATCTTTGATTTTGTTTTAATTTCAAAATCGATAGGGGTCATCCTTTTCTCAAGAAAAACAATCATAACAATTTATATAAATATCATAAGTTTAACAGTTCTTTAGATTTTTTGGAAATGGTTTTCATGGGACAAACCCCTGTGACCTTGACCTCTTACAGCTTTATCTCAAAATCGGTAGTTTTCCTTGTTTTCTTAAGTTAAGAATAACCAGCACACTACTTTGAGATTGCATGTTATAGCGTTTTCTAGATATCCAGAAAAAAACAAACATTGAAATAAAACTCAACAGTTTTTATGGCACAAGCCCTATCATATTCACCTTTGACCTGTTGAACTCTAAGTTGATAGGCTTTTTTTCCTTTCCTGTCTAGTACTAGGTATATTAAATTTGTATGTTTACGGGTAAGAACCTTCTATAGGAATCACATGGAAACAAATTTCATCATTGACCTTTGACTATAAAATCAATTGGTGTCTTCCATTCCTCCTAAGTGTGAAACATACCAGTTCAGATGATAATAAGTCAAAGTGTTTTTTTTTGTACTGAGCGATAACAAAATTTATATTAAAAGCGACAGTTACTCTGACCTTTGACCATGTAACTTCAAAATCAATATGCATCTTCCTTTCCTCCAAAGGAACAAGCGTACCATTTAAAGCGATGATAGGTCCCTAGCATTCCCTAGATATCATGTAGAATAAAATGTCATTGTACAAGCCCCTTTCAAATTCAAATTTGCATGATCATGGATTAGAGGGCTTTCTGCCATACTGTGGATACCAATGTTATATTTATTAAACGCCTGTGGCCTTGACTGTTTGACTTTTTAACCTAAAAATCATTCAACACCTTTATGTCCCCCCAAAAAAATCATCAAACCAATATACATGATCTTAGGTCAAAGTTATGTTTAGATATGGTACAAAACAAAATAGTCTACTAACCTACCATCCAGATGATCAACAAACAAATGAAACAGGAGCAAACCATTATGCCACCCCAATTCTTCAAAGAGAGCATACTTATGCAACCACAATTTATATTCAAAAATAAGATAAAAGTATTGCGAAACATTCAAGGACAAACTCCCATAATGATTTCTTGGTGCATTATCATGGTTTTTTTATGACTGGCTTCCAAAATTCATCTTCATATACATTGTTTTTATGTTGAAAACAATTTACAATCTTTTAAATACACTTTTCTGCTCTATAATTAATTAAAACAAAAAATAGTGTACATAAAACATGTTTTAATCTGACAAATTAGAAAAAGGCTATTAAAAAAAGTATGTCTTTTTGCTTGGATAAATTTAAGACATTGTGATTTGGTTAATCATAGCAGTTTAGTTTGTGGTGAATACATTGTAACTTGATTGGAAGCAAACAACTAAAATAGTAAAAGACTGAGCATAGCAAATCTCCCTACCTTGCCAACAATGGACCAACTGAGTCATGGTCTTTGAAGCAGCTTGCTGTGATAGCACTGTCTAGAATGGTGCTTGGAGTCAGTTCAATGTCCTGAAAATATACAAGAAACATGGGATTATACAAATGCCCATTAGTAATTGTGATGCTAGATTAATTGGACATAAGTCTAGAGAATACATTACTTAGGCAGCATTGGTATTTTGTTTGAGTATTGATCACATTTTCATAATACTATCATTTTGAAATCTGCAAGTGCAATTTTAATTCTTAATTTAAACAAGAGAGTTCACAGCCTTTTGATGTTCACCTGATACTTAGTAACTAAACTGGACTTTTAACCCCCAAATTGGCCTATTTTTGTCAGGGGCAAAACTTGAATGTATTTGTAGAAGCCAAAGATACAAGCATAATATGAACACCCTTAAAGCCTTGCAGTTAAAAAGTCCACTTCCCACTAAAATCTATTTAAACCATAATTATGATTCACAAGGTATGCTCACATTTTACCATACAGGCGTTCTTTTTGCAAAGGCCACCTTAAAGTGTTAATACCAAATATGAAACCTCTGGGCCTTGTTATTTCAGAGAAGATTGTATAAAGTCTTTTTGATATTTCTGACAGTATAAACCGAATGGCCTCTGAAATATGGCAAGTTTTACACACAGTGAAATAATGTGCACAAACTGTTTAGAGTAACACTGAGGAATATTAAATATGTAATCTGTTGAGGTTGCAGTTCCAGAGATCAAGATTTTTAAAGTTATTTTGAAACATAAGTTAATATTAGAAATGTGGCAATAACTTAAAACCAGGTTTTCTATGTTCTACAGAGTATTTTTTTTTTAAATTAAATTAACTGTGCTATCCCCAGACTTATCGATTGTTTTTAAAGGCCTGCTACAAATTAGATTTGATGATTGTAGGACAAACGGCACCCGGACAATCGGCACCCTGTGTTTTTTTGCATTCCCAGACAATCAGCACCTGGTTAATTTGTTCACCAGGACAATGGGCACCTGATTTAATTGTAAACCCGGACAAACGACAACCGATTTAAGGCAATTGATAAAGCCCGTCAACGTCTTCTTGGAATAACTAGTAAAATCCGCTTATTGGTTTGGTAAAAGAGATGATTAGTAAATCCCGTCAACAAAACTGTTTTATCAAACTAAATTAATTGTCGCTTTCTATTATAAATATAAATTAAGTTATTTCTTATTTTTGTCAAACCGAGGAAATGATATTTCTGAGTGGACTTCCAATGTCTTTAAATTTTTATAGAAACATTTATTACTTCACAACAAAATAAATTACAGAACGGAAATAACAACTGGTTTGCATTTTTCTTGCCCCAATATATATATTATATTGAAAACACTGCAATACACGGAGACATTACTTCTTTTTTTCGCAATGTCTGTTAGGTATTATTTACATCTGCAATTAGCGATCACTTTTTATCAAACCAATTAGCGGATTAGACTAATCAGTACAATAAAGTCAAACAAGGTGATGATGGGGTTATCAATCACCTCCTTTTAAAGTTTATTTTGCAGCAAAGTCAAATCAAGTCAAATGTCTTTATTGGTAAAAAATAAATAAATGTTTCATAGCCTTAAATCAGGTGCCGTTTGTCTGCGTTTACAATTTAATCGGGTGCCGATTGTCCTGGTGGACAAATTTACGAGGTGCTGATTGTCCGGGAATGCAAACAAGAGCTGTCAGAAGACAGCGCGCACAACTATTCAAGTGCTTGACAGTTTAAAGTAAACCATCATGGGAAAATTGTTCATAATTCAATAAGGTCAAGGTAATATAGTCATACTCTAAATGGAAGAGGACCATAATTGAAACATATTGATCGCTTATGTTTTAAAGGGACTGTAAACCACGAATGACAAAAAAAGAAAAGTTCTAAAATACCGTATTTTTTTACAATTATTAGTTTATATTGATTAAAATATCACGACTGGTATATTACATTACTTGAAAAAGTTCATATTTTCAGTATATTTGGTAATAAAATTTTGCGATGTGAAATTGAAAGTACATCACAAAAATAGGTGACATAACGATATACACACTATAAATAACGCAAGTACATTGATCATTTTATATATAAAATATATACAATTCACTACGCATGCACAATTTGCATTCCTGGGTTTACCACGTTTATTAAAATAATGGTAGTGATAAGTTTATAATTTTTGCCTTAACTTATAAAAGTTTTTGTGCGAATAGTAATAATATTACATTTCTTTGTGACTCCTTTTCCCCTTTATGAACAGTTCTGTTACTCATTACCTCGCACCTGATTAAGAGGGCTTAACAGAACACAATCTTTGCTTAAATGAGGGTTTCACTGGTTGTGGACTCGAGTACTGCAATACTTTAAAGCGTTTTTCTGATTATTCCAAGGTTCTCAGGTAAGTTAGTGAACGATGAAGTCACAAAAATATCAGACTGAAGGAAATAATAGTGACTTTCTGATGCTTTAGATAACATTCTTCAAAAGCTGTCATGTTGGTGATCGGCAGGTTTTGTTACGTGCTGTATGCTAGTTTGGATTGAAGTGTTCATGTTGCATGTTCGGATCTCTATCCTGTGAAGCTTTTCAATACACACATCAAAACCTTTCTGTTTTGGTTTTTGCTAAATCATTATAAAGAAAAAATACTTCCCTGTGGTTGTATTTGTTGTATTATTATTGAAGTAAAAATAACTTCCCTGAATGGGTGTAAATTGCTATCAAGTTAGAGCATCACATTAACCATTTCGTGAGAAACCAAACAGTACACGGCAGCATTCCTTGTCATTGATATTGTCTGATTTGAATCAAAAGATTAGCTTTGTTTAGGGCACTCTGTCCTTGCCAACAAAGATGTACTTTGGTTGAGTCCTGATTTAATTTCACAAATTTTTTGCACTGATATTTGCACTGTCCTCATTAAGAACTGGATTATTAAATGGGAACTGACCATTACAAGGGTAATCATAAAACGCCAAATTGGTGACGATGATGATCATTCTACTTGCGTTATTTATAGTTAACTGGTAGTTTATACCTGGTAGACATACACAGTAAAATTTATTACCGAATATACTGAAAATATGAAAACTTAACAACTTTTTTCAAGTAATGTAATATACCAGTCGTGATATTTTAATTAATATGAACTAATAATTGTAAAAAAATACAGTATTTTAGAACTTTTCTTTTTTCGTCATTCGCGGTTTACAGTCCCTTTAAAGAAGTGGTACATATTATAGACGATTCTGAGTTCAGGTATATTTTCCACAATCTATTGAACATTTGTAAAGACATTAAACAAACTAATAAGATTATATTTCAAGTTTGATAGCAATAGCTTGGGTGGGATGGTTGGACGGTCTTTCAAAAATAAAATAATAGCAAGAGAACCGCATAGCGGGTGCCAACGCTCGGCTGTGGGTGCTTGGATTTTGTTTTTTTGACCTTTGTCCTTGAAGGTCATCATTGACCTTGACCTTTTTACGGCTCAAAG
>VMBQ01004376.1:1948-70088 GCA_007657795.1 Dreissena rostriformis | reverse complement strand
TTCTTTCCTTAAAAAAAAAAAAAAAATAGGGGGATTTTTTTCCAAAAAAGGGGAAAAAGTATACTTTTTTGATGGGGGACGGGGCCGATATTCGGCCCCAAAAAACGGAGATCGACGGCCCTGAACTTGGGTTAATGGCTTTATTAATAAGTTCAAATGGGGTTAGATGTTTACATTTCCAAGCTCTGTCTTGATGGAAATGTCAATGCTATCTCTTTGAAATAATGCAGAAACCAGATACATTAGAAATTCTCAGTTTTTGGGAGTTTTAGAAACAGTTGCAATAAGACCAGGCAATAGGAAACAACAGTTGGATTTTGGCTAAGAATAAGACCTAAAATTATGTGTAAAAGTAAAAACCGTTTAATTTTGAATATATTATGAAACTTGTGGAACTGTTTAATTTGGAATATATTGTGAAACTTGTGGAACTGTTTAATTTGGAATATATTGTGAAACTTTTGGAACTTTTTAATTTGGAATATATTGTGAAACTTGTGGAACTGTTTAATTTGGAATATATTGTGAAACTTTTGGTTAAATACAATACATATAAAATACTATTAAAAAGGTACAATAAAGAACAAGAACATTATTAAAGTGTTGTGTTATAATTTCAAGCAATGTTGCGAGTAAATGAAATACAGTTTGAACAGTTATTCAAATAGAACAATTGGAAATACTGGACACAATATTTGGAATGTGACATCCGGTTATGGTCACATGATTTGTTCAACTTTTTAAAATTGTGTCCCTGTTTTCGAATCTGGCCAACCCCACATATGAGCCATGTAGGGCCAACTCTGCCCTGTTATGTTTTATCTTAATGGTGAGCATGTACACTGTAAAAACTTAGCAGAACATGAATCAGGTGCGGAGAAAATACACAAATCCTCTGTACAAGAAGTATTGATGGAATGAGCATGGCAAACAATTTTAAATGTTAATCTAAAACCATTGGTATGTATCATTATGTCATTAAATAAAATAAAAAGCCTTCATAAAACAGTAGTCATTTTCTATACACATGTTATAATGATGATACACCTTTATGTGCAACAAGAGCCCTTGTCCATTTTCATATTTGTAAATACATTGTATATCAGCTTTATTTCCATCATTCAAAATGGATTTATAGGGTTGTTACTAGGGATGGGAACGAATACTGGCAATGATATTCGAATATTCGTTTGCCATTATTCGAATAATTCGAATATTTGATTTTTAAACCTTATATTAAAATGTCCGAACTTATGACCGTCCGGAGCAAATTGCTATTCCTGATTGCCACAAATGCCACTATAAATCGTATCTTATGTGAAGCTTTGAAAAACTGGATAGAGTAATATTTTTTTTTAAGATCACATGCATGCCAAATATCAAGTTTCTATCTTCAATATTGCAAAAGTTATGACCAAGGTTAAAGTTTTGTGACAGACGCACACAATGACAGACAGGCCAAAAACAATATACCCCCTCTTCTTCGAAGAAGAGGCATAAAAATAAAGATTTAATCAGAGATTTTTTGCATTTGGAAACCCAAGACAAGGTATCAAATGTGATTTCGACTTCGATGAGGTACTTCACAAAATCCTAATGGACATGGGGTGAAGGTGCGGGTGACTGTACATGTGCGCGGGGTCAGATGCTCCCAAATTAAAATATGACTTAAAATTTCCAACTTATATGTACACTATACACTGTTAATGATAGCCCGTTACACCACCACTACCGGCTGTAGAGCAGCCTTAAAACTCTACTGTGTCTAGCAGAAGCACTTAGTCAGGTAGCCGATTCCACGGAACAATAACTCGCGGGAAGAATGAATGTTGATACGCATTTATCTTACAGTGGTAAGGGATGAATTTCATTTCGTGTAGAGCTGATGGGACTGGCAGAATCGATGTTGGTACTGCTACAAGGTTGTGCACAACTTTATACATAAGTACTAAGTCAGCAATAAGTAAGTGATAGTAGGAAAAACATATGATTACTTGACAATTTAACTGTCATTTATTTTTATAAAATATTTAAAAATTTGAAGAACTTTAAATGTGAACTTTTTAGCATGACTTATACTCACTGGCTATGATCAATGACAAAAAAAGATCTGATCATTGTCAACTAGTGCTCTGTTCAAAGTATTCCTTGACAGAAATGAAAACCACACTGACATTTAACACCCACAATGCCGAAAATATGTTGCAAGTTAGATCTAAAAGTTAAACAAAAAGAATCCCCTTTCAAGTATGAAGTCAACTGAGTAAGAACTCAAGTAAGAAGTTAACTCTACACCAAAGGAATGAAACAAAGACCTGAAAACTAAAAAAAACACATGAGAATATGAACATTTCCTTTGCCGTACTGGAATGTAGTTCTCTGGGTACGAGTACAGTCAAGTTACCATTACCGGATCATTACCCATAGCGGATCACTTTGATGTTCAAGACATCGTATCGCGATTAATAGTTGACATTTTAAGATGATATTTTGCACACAGCATCTTCAAGGCCTGTTCTTAAGAATGGAATGATTGAGTCGTAATCGGAGCTACTCTTTGTAAAAATTTTCGGCATGTTTTGCTGACATGTTTATACGACTTTGTTTACTTCNGAAAGGAAGACTTCAAAGCACCCGTCAAAGCATGAAAGTGAGGTGAAGATAAAAGTGTGATAGTGTTAAACAAGAAGAAACATATTTATAGGTTAAAAGTTGTTAAAAACACTTTTGTGCATTCAGGGACGACTGGGGATTAGAGTGGGGCTAATGCAACGCTTAAACCCCTCTAGGTCTGCCTGCTGTACAACTGAGGCCGGTAGGCTGTTCCAAAGAACTACGGTGTAAGGGAAGAAGGAATATTTAAAGTAGTTGGCTGATGTATGGACTTGTCTGAATGAAAGTGGGTGCATATTTACAAGATTTTGGAGGGCCTCGACAGTTATCTTTAGTAGTAAGGATATCAGTTATGTGTAGAAAAAAGTAATGAATGAACACTTATTATTTATCAAAGAATAGTATGTGAATAGTTAATTAAACACCATAAAACATCGTCCTCCGAAATACAACCTTTAGGCCACAAAACACTGTTTTGTTTAAACGTCGTATAGGCAGGCATACGCTCGGTCCCAACGTTTTTCCCAACGAATTGAATTCTTGCAATACCCGGATCTAGCAAACACTATGTTAGAAGATCCCTCTTCCCTTTCATCATGTGTCCGCCTAGCGAACGGGAGGACACTGGTTCGATCACCACAGTGGGAGCGTTCTTTAGAAATCCCACAAAGACTCCAAGTAGCCTACTGGTTAGAACTAGTCCCAGGAAACTATCAACTTTTTTTTTCATCTCTCACAAATACATGTACAGTACTACTTTCAGTCTTCTTTACATTTCATCTTTTAACCTTTTTGAACTGACAGCGAACATGCACATAATACTCGAAAGAGGGTGTTGCAGTATACATATATCTAGATAGATACTCGAGAGCGTTTCAAATATAGGCTACTTGCTTTAGGCGTTCGATGCAATCGAGCTAAAATAAATAGGTTTCAACTAAACTAACGTGCAGTAGACGCGTTTTCATGGACAGATTTGATGAAAAAGGCAAATACGTTCAAGATGAAACTTACCGGTTGGATTCCTCTTTACACATACTAGAACAGCCATATCTTAAAAAAGAAGCTGCGGCTAGGCGATATGCCACTTAAGAAAAACCCCGCTGTGGATAACGTTTAGTTTAGAAAACACTTGCTTTACGTAGTTGCAGTTAACAACTTATTTGAAGGCGAAGGAATCTTATCTGATCCTTATTTAAGTAAAAAGTTATGTACTAAAATTTTCGCATTTGTCTTAAAACTTACGCGTATGTTAAATTATGTTGACCCACATTATATTACGGTAAGGCTTGTCGTTATCAGATATGAGATAGCAACCCACCATTGCGACTGGTGCTTCGTTTCACGAAGGGTTAAAAGAAAACTCGGTTAATCATTCAGTCTAAGTAAGATATGTGCCTTCACTAAGTATGTCAGTAAAAACAATCGCTGTAACGTACGTGCAAAAACAAATCGTCCCAACTGATAAGGAGTGCTGGGGAAACACTCTTGGTTCTCAAATAACACATGTAGCCTCACGGTAAGGGTGCCGCGTCTAATCAAATATACAACCTCTGAATAGTAATACAAATACACATTTTTAAGCTGCACCAGCAGGATAGAAAACCCTTATTATACAATAAGTTAATTTATGGCAAGGAACCATTGCTAAATAGTGAGACACAACATACTGCGAATGTCGGTACAAGTTTTTTGGGGTTTATCATTTTTGATAGCCATATATCATATCAACTGTCCGCGGCAATGTTATTCTACTGCGGCCTGGTTCATGACAAAGATTAGGGGTTACGAGAGTGATGCGTGCTTTCGATATTTAGATAATGAACTTTGAATTTATCTATTGAATGGCGATTCCATTTTGGTTGGTCAAACTGTCCCTAGAAATAACAATCATATGCAAGTGCAAAATTTGCCGCCTTTTCAGAGCACAGTTGGTTTTTGGATTTTCGTCAGTAAAGTACGATTTTGTATATCTATGTTTTACAACGCTTTGGGCACAGATGGCATTGTTCAGTAAGTTATTTTTGTTTTGTGTGCCTACGCTCGGAGAAATTATTTTTGTTCAGATAATTTAGTTCTGGTATAATTACATCTTTAATTTTTAAGGTAAATTCACCAGTACATGTATTTCATTTAAGTAATGAATTTGTTTACACCAATAGCTGCAGGATTCCCTTGATTATTTGTTAAAGATATTTTCTGTTGTTTATGTTCATATTTGTTTATACGTGTGTATGAATATTTCGTTTGTATTTTTATATTTTACTGAGGGTATGAATGTTTGACTTTCAGATAACCGCTATTGACAACGCTAATGTCTACGCTAGATTGATAGATCGCTATTGAGAATAGAACGCTTAATTGATTAACGTTATCACTGATGCTTGTGTTTGGAAAAAAAGTGAAGCGCGTATAATGTATTTTTCCTTGTGTAGCACACATAGTATCACAATTAGACATTAATAGCGCTAAAAGAAAACATTTCAATTTAATTACCATTTAACCAATGAGAAAAACCTTCAGTGACAGAGGTTTTAAGACTGTCGGACCACGCCTTTGGAATAAAATTCCCCTGGACTTTCGGAAATCAAAAACAATCAAAATGTTTAAACGCAAACTGAAAACATGGTATTTCAGAGACTTCTACGCACACTTCTAAACGCTTATTAATGTAAAATATATTAGTATGTCTACGCACAAAACATGACTGTGATTACATCTTTAGCTTTTAAATTATAAATACTATCATATAAGTTTTAGATATACATGTAATAATAATTATTATACTATACATATTGTATAATATCTTTTATATATCCTTTAATATGATATTGTATAATATCTTTAATATAATATCTTTTATATATCCTTTAATATAATAATATCTTCTTTTATCTAAGTCATTGTCAATTGATTTTTAGTAATACTTATCTATTGGAAAAGGTTTTTTGCTCTAGTCATATCAGTTGAACTTTATTTTAATTATCCTGACGATCTTTCATTTAACATTGCCAGTGTTGTTGAAATAAGTTTTTATTAGTGTTAGTATTGTTATTAAGTGCTGTATTGTATGATATGTAATTGTACAACGCCATTGAATATTTTTTTTTTTATAGAATAAGGCGTTTAATCAAATACAATGTTTCATGTTTCATGGTTATATAAAGACCAGAGCACCAGAACCGTATATTTTTTTTTAGGTAAGATGAAATTGAAACCAAAACGATTATCAACTGCATCTCGTCTTTATTAAAAAGCTTAAGAGACATAGCAACATATGTAACGTAACTACGCATACACAAATAACTCACTTACTAGTTATTACGATCGTTCATTTTGACATGCTTATATAATAACTATGCTGGCGGCTAACAAAATCGATGAGTTTATATCACTAATTGATATTAGATTTCCCCATCTCGGGGACCTTTTGCATTACTCATTATTTTATGTAGGTCGATATGCGACATTCGACAAATAGGTTGTTAAATAATAATTTACGAAATTAGCGTTTAAGTTTTGCTGCTTAACATTTTTCTTAAATACGATATTATATCTAACTAAATAATTACAATTTTATACCTGAACTTTATAATAATCTTATACCGTAACTTTATAATTATAATTTTAACATCAACTATGATAATATTATTCACTCAATCATACAATAATAATCATTTAAGAGATGATAACAATGTTATGAATGTCTTTATGATTATATTTTATACTATAATGTGTATTACGTGGCACATATAGTTAATATTCAGACCATCGTCCTTCAATGCAGTAAGAAACCGCAATGAAGTTGTAAAAGGCAAATTACGAAGCTTGGTTTTGTATGTACGTGTTCAAGGTCATTAGCACTGGATGTGTACGATTGGAATTTCATTCAATAATTTACACTAATTGATGGATTTTCTAATAAATGACGGTCCAGTTCTAAATCGCAGGTCGATTGTAAAACTGTTGTCATACATCTGCTCAATATTCTTACTGTGGGTGCCATTATAGTTATACACTTAACAATTCGAAATCCACACATTGGTCCTTACATAATGCAGCCTAAAGGCGCAGATGGACCTTATAAGCTTCGAAATACATACACATCGAACTTCACACATATATATAGTGCGGTATACGATATTTTCACTCTTCGACGAACATTATTTTTGTACATTACTTAATAAATCTTATACACAGCGACAATCGTTAAACCGGCATAACATGGTCAAAGCAACTGTTTCATCTCTTGTACTGCAGGCTTGCAGACGTTTTCTTCCTCTAAACCAATTTTGCACTGATGGAATCTATGTTACGCAGCAAATGGTTTGTTTGCTTTTTTCGGTAGGGTCGGGGTGTGTGTGGATGGTTTTGTCATTATACAGCTAGGTAGGCTGGAAACACGTACAATTACAATTTATGGTGTAAATGCGAATCCTCGNATGATCCTAGGCCCACGCATTCTTGAGTTATCATCCGGAAACCACCTGGTGGACGGACCGACCGACCGACCGACATGTGCAAAGCAATATACCCCCTCTTCTTCGAAGGGGGCATAATAAGTGTGAGATGGGTACATTTAATCACATTTGCAGTGGGCTGCTTTGTACTTTCGTGTGTGCTTGTATTTTAGAGTTTATTTACAGGTCCCGCTGCGTCTTCAAGACTACATATATGGACATACCTGCACACAAAGAATACTTTAGTTTGGGTGGTGATCTAGTAATGCCAATGATCTGTATGACTGCTGCGACCTAGTCACACTTCCTAAACTGAGAAGCTTCAATTACGAAAATCAACACAGATTGTATCAGTTCATTCATTCGTAGTCCATAACATATCTAGGGGCTAATACTGTATCTATTTAACTCGCTTCGATGTTGCCGCGATGCACTTAGGTAGTTAAATATATAAACCGACAGATGTTTGATAGACCGACAAGATATTTGTTCTGATAGTCCGGGCTTTAATAACAGTGCTCGTTTATTTTGTCATAATGTGACGGCAAATACACTTAATGACCTAATTACTTATTCATGATGATGTATAGCCGCCCGAGTTTTATCATTCAACGTATTTATTTATAGATGTTCTGTATAACAGTATTTGCTTTTATTATACAATCGTCCGACTACCTTTTTGTGTTTCATTATATAAAGTAAGTCTAGGCTATACATCGTTTAACCCTTTGCATGCTGGGAAATTTGTCGTCTGCTTGAATGTCGTCTGCTGAATTTCTAAAATTAGCATTTTCTTTGATTTTTATTGAAAGAGTACTATCAGAATAGCAAACAGTTTGGATCCTGATGAGACGCCACGTTCTGTGGCGTCTCATCTGGATCCAAACTGTTTGCAAAGGCCTTCAAAATCCGGTTCCAGCGCTCAAAGGGTTAATGACCGTTGCCGCGACTAGAATCAGTTTGGAGCTATGATACACTGTGAATGCTTGGCTTTCATGTCTGCGTTACATGCAACATCAACATACTACCATAACAAGATCAATGTGCCATGTTCATCAAATAGCAAATAGTTCCACGAAAATAAGAACAACGTCCACACTGACAAAATCATTTTTATTATTTTTGTCTTAAATTTCCAGCAATTATTTTCTGATCACCCTTGTGCTTTGGCCCCCAGTGAACTATTTACAATCAGCAATCCGCAATTCGACAGGACACGCCTGCGACTTGGATTACCAAGATATAGAGGCGTAGGAACACCCGGGTATCACAAAAGTCATGCTGTACAAAAATAGGACAGTCTCAGCATACAGACAATCTACTAGAAACATTCACTGTACACTTAAAACCAATTTATAGTCATAATCATAGTCTCCAATAATATCTGGGAACCGGATCGAGTACATGCCACGAGGGACTGCAAGCGTCAGCAACTCCATCAACCCCTGAAAAGCAGGATTTATTGAAAGAGTTGTTGCCCTTACACTCCCAGCGGAGTTCTCTCCCCTGAAACCAGAAAATAACGGTATTATCACAATGGCGAGAGAACGAGTTACATCCCCTTGATATGAGTGATCAATGATCGAGTCCAACACAGGATTGGTCTGAACTCAATGCTCCATAATGTACATCGGAAAACAATAGTAACAACACGCAGTTAACTAGACAATTAGAAACAATACCACGGGTATAAATCTTAAAGTAACACTCAATTATTTGAGGATAGTCATAGAAAATCACAGAACTGACACAGGTATGGTTGTCTCGAGTTTTTTTCGTTAATCCCAGTCAAATATCAGTTAAAAGAAACACTTTGAAATACAACATTTATCAGTTACTCCTTAAAAGCTTGTTTTCTTTGGTCACATTTAAAATGGACAAAATTATTGAGAAACTTACAATCATAATACTTTGAATTAAAACAGCCTTAATCAAGCATATAAAACATGCTACATATTCTCATTATTTGAACTGAACCTCTTTTATTACATAGACAAATTGAACTCTTCCTAGTTTTTACTCCATATAGCTTCCTCACATCTATCGAGACAAACACTCGCCACAAATACGCACATCATCCTTATTGCACATCGTTAAAATCACCTGTTCAAATGCTGTTGTGCTAATTTATCCATTCGAACAAAGAAAATCACAAAACAAGTGCACACACATTAGCAATACCAACTTCGCTCAGTATACTGTTTCTCCAACAGTTGAATTTGATATGATGTATAGATGTCAGAATCAATACCAAGAGTTATCTTTCTTAACATTTTCAAATAGTGCTGTAACATTTATGTGGATATGCACAAAACAACAATTTTAACACAAAGAATGTCTCAATATTCTTAGAAAATGCTTATATCACATAATATTTAGACAGAAGCATATGTGGGACAGATTTATGTTGATATTTAATGTATTATTCTTAAAACAATCTAAGATAGTTAACATATTGATTTAAATATGTGTTCATCCCTAGAATAAACACCTAGCCCTTTTTTTTTTTTAGGAATAAACGCATAGCTTTTTATACACTTATGCTACGACTCAACGTCTACATATACAAACAATCTTGTTCTTAAAGACAGTTTTTTTTTTGCTTTCTAAAAAGTGCAAAACTTACGATTGCTGGAAATTAGAAGATGTAAAACTTAATTTTTTAATTTCTAAAAAACTATCAAAAGTTCAATTTTCCAAAAATTTTATTTCAAAATTACCAATTGCACTTAAAAATATATGCGGTTATGACGATTGTGCAAATGAAGAAAAGCTTTAGAGATGGTTTACAAATGACAAGATGACAATAAATATTTCTATTTGAGATCATACATGTCCAAGCATTGGATAACATTTGTTTGTAAAATACAACTACTGTTAGAAAAAAACAATGTAGGATCAACAAACAAATTGCAATGCACGATAATGTTTGAATTTTGCTTACAGTAATTTTTGCTATAATGACACTTATAAAGCTCAGTTTTCCGTTATAACTATTCACATGCAATCGAGGAAGCTGGACTTTAATATTAATACAAGTAGCCATAGCGATAAAAATGAAGAACAGCCAATGACTTCATAGAAAAAAATGGAGCTGAGCAAAAGTAAAATAACCCTGACTGTGCAGTTTGTCAAATAAAAGTAGTCCAGGCCTCGACACTAACGGTGTCCCGGGAACCCGAGGACACCAGATTTTGGCGAGGGTCACCAGTTCTTTCAAGCTTGGTGATCCTCCGGGAACCCTAAATTTATAGAACCACTTCATATTGATTGACCATTTGAATCCGCGTAATTATCTTTTATTTCTTGCCGTGTTTATAAGACGAACTTCCAAAACGGTAAGTAGTGTATTTTTAATATCTCGGACCAGTTACTATGTGGTACATGCACGAAGTATTCCGATTAAACAAAATGCGAATCGCAATTGTAGTCGGACATGTACGATTTTACGTCTATGCGCACCTGTCGCTTAGGTAATTTTTTTCCAAAATGGCGGACAATAAAGAAAAGAATATGTGATTCTCGGCAATGATGTCAAATAACAATCGAATTAACGATGAACACCATACAGTTAGTAAGAATTATTGAAATGCCAGTGTCATTAACGATGGATTATACCTTGTAGACACAAACAATACATATTTATTTGTAATCTACAACGTGAATGTTGTGAATACTTGCTGGGAATTCGGACGCGTGCGGATACGCAGATTTTCAGTTTATTACGTCATTAGAAAGTGGCCGAATAGATAGGAAAGGAAGGATATGTCAGGGAAACAAGTGTTTGCAAATTTGCATTCAATTTACTCGCAAAGTAAAAACATTTGACAAGGTTATCATCAGAAAATGGAATTTTAGCTATTAATGGGTGTACTTTAAATGGCAACTGAATTGAATATTGGAAATAAAAATGTGTACCAGTATGCTTCTTATACTTATTTGCCATTACGCTGTGCGTCGAAACAGGAGGGAACCCTAGTTTGGGTGAGGGTCACCAAAAGTTGAAAGCCTGTCAAAAAATTTAGTGTCAAGGCCTGTAGTCCAGCTTGGTTTTGGATAAAACTTGTTTTCAATCAAGTAATTATACCATTAATGATAGTAAACAATTAAAACATTCTTACCAATAATTTTAACATTTCTAAATAACAGTGGAAATACATGAATATTTGTGGACTTTGTTCTCTTAAACAATTGAGGCAAAAAACAATATTAAGAAAACAGTTTCTATAATTGAACAGGCATTTGACTACCAGTAGGTATCTGATTTTACAAAAGCCAAATAATGAATAAAGATTAAAATTGTAATAATTGTACAACCATAAAAAAATGTACTCCTGTACATTACTTTTTATAACTAAAATGTACAACTGGTAGAAAATCTTTATAATCCACTGTAATAACTGCAAAACAATTGAAAGATAAACATTTGTGACAATGAAAATAACATTGTCATTAAAACTACTTTGGAATAAACCAAAAATACAAATTTATATCAACCAAATTAGAACAGAAGGTTAAAGAGAAAGCTGAAAAATTAACACCTCAAATCGCTTCAATTTTCAACATCGTAATGTGATTTTCTTGTTCACACACTCTACTACACACTTCAATAACACAGCGCACACTATTAATATGCGCACACAATACTGTATAAAGGGGAGGTACAGCCTCCGCAATATGCCGTTATGAGATCAGGCCAGACCCAATTCTGCAATCAATGAGATGATCCACACTGAGATTCAACACATTCATGGGTGGAACACTCCAACGAAAGTTGTGAGTAGAAATCTTCAGTTCTTCTTCGTCACTTTCTTCCAATAGGAAACTCTGATAAAAATGCGTTTTCTGTCTTCTGCTGAATTTTATTTTGCACTTGATATTATGTCCAAATAAAACTTGTCATTCAATGAATCAACATATTTGTTTATTATTTTTTTATATATTTAAAGGTCAAATCAAATAAAAAAAAACAAAAACGAAATGTACCCTGTTACATACATGAAAAGTAACATTGTTTTACAAAAAACAGAATACCCATTTATCCACAACATAACGCATTAGCAAAATCTGTAAGTAGGTCATATCACAGAATGCAAAATCGGATACTAGCATTAGGTCCATAAAGTAAAATATCAGTGCAACACTTCACGTGAAGCTGTGTCGAAAATGTGTTTAACATAAATCAATGAGCAATCGATGCAACGAAAGCTCAACCTTCACGTGTGTGTACATGCAGCGTTGTATATGAGAGAATGAAATGACCAAATTTTGGCAGTATTTTATGATCGATCCAGGTAAACATTTATCTAAAATGAAAACGACTTGTATGAAACTTCAAAGTACTTTTCTCTTTTTTTCTTCGTGTCATTCATGTAGCTTCTTTCACTGTGCCTCTGATTGCCGAAGCAGCGTTATTTCCAGAGCAGTGAAGGCACTTGAGATTCGGTTTCAAACGTGTGTCGCGTTCTGAGAAAACTGGGCATAATGCATGTGCATAAAGTGTCGTCCCAGATTAGCCTGTGCAGTCCGCACAGGCTAATCCGGGACGACACTTTCCGGCTAAACTGGATTTTCGCTAAGCAGAGACATCGTTTAAACGAAAAATTCCATAAAAGTGGAAATTGTCGTCCCTGATTAGCCTGTGCGGACTGCTAATCTGGGATGACAATTTACGCACAAGCATTATGCCCAGTTTTGTCAGAACGCGACACACATAGCACAATATAAGGTCCGACAACAATATGGAGCATCAAGTCAAAACACATTTATATATGTCAATCCATTTTTTCTTCTTGTTCACTTTATGTATGCCCTTTAGGCCATGCTTAAAATAACCTTTGCAGAATTGTGAATCTCCTTGAAAACTGTTTCCATCGGATAAAATTGTAGAAATAAAAACAACTCTTTAATAGACTATAGGTTTTGTAAATGCTTCAATTCTAGCCATATTTACAAACAAGATCCAGAATTCAAGCTTTTTCACAACTCAGATCACAGGTAGTTCTATAATTTGCACAGCATCTTTCCTCTGAAAATTCGTAGGAAATAAAATCCCTGCTAATTTTTGTACTCCCTCCCCGACCCCGAAACCCCCTCCCTCCCTGCAACCCAAATGGATGACAACTGTGTGACATGTGTGAGCACATAAAGCCATTAGATCACCATAGTAACAAAGCCTCCCTGCCGACAAGTTCCCCCAGTCCTCTCAACTCCAGCAGTGATAACACTGTAACAATAATTTTTTGTAGGTGAGCACAGACATGCTATAGACGTCTCCCTTGTTCAGTTCAAGTCTCGGTCTTCAAGATATCGATATTCAAATGTAAATCCCTCCTTCTTTCTTTGGCCCCATTTCTCGTAGTCAAAATAAATATATGTGCCCTGAAATGCAAGCACAAAACACAGTTTACAAATATATGAACCATTACTTAATTTTTTTACCAGATTTTTGTTCAGTGTTTTACTAACTATATCGGTGATATAAACATGCATTGATAATCTCTAATTTGTTCAGCAATTGCCCTTAAATGAAAAATTGTGTTGGCATACAAATTTGTTGTAAAATTAATATTAATTTAAACCTTCAATGAATACATATTTACCAATTATTACAATAAATAAAAAGTAAATATGCCTGTGATGATGGTAAATATATTTTGATATTAAAGAAGCTCTTTATAGAGTGGCAAAGAAATCATAACTCGATAGCAATTTTTTTTCATGATTTTTATTTTTGTCTCAGAATTGTTTTCACTCTTTAATTGCAACATGGTAGGAGTGAAACAAAATCTGTGTCAATTTACTTTTATCCCTACTGGATACAAAACTGTTCATTTTTCTCGAATAAGTTGTGAAGGAATAAACATAGGATAGCTTAACATTCAAAATTCTCAAATGATTATGAATATAATATTACTAGAAACATATATGTATCAAAGCAAGTAAACCAAGGTAAGCCATTTGTACTCACCTGCTCATAGTCTTCGTTAATTGTCTTTGGTTCCTCATGTCTTTGGAACCACATCATGTACTTTGTATGAAATCTCCATGATTGCTTTTTCAATGCTTTTGCTGCCAAATATTGAGCCTTGGTTCCCTGTGAAATCATGATTTGATACATTCATCATGTTACAATCAAGCAAAGGGACTCTCCCTCAATTACACAAGTTTCTCAACAAGTTCCTCAACTTTAATACTATACTATAGTTAGTTTCACTGAAGCTCACAGCTGATTAAACAGGGCCAGCTCTGCCATTCGCCAAATAAGCAAACAGCTACAAGTTAAAAAATTTGGCTCAAGAAATTTCCATTTGTCTATAACTTTTTCTTCATTAAAACCCTATAAAACTGATAAATTGTGAAGAATTTATGTGTTCTATCGTTAATTTGGCTAAAGAAATGTTTGAGCCAGGGGGAACCCTGTGATAATTATGTATTATTTAAATGGATGAAAGTATTCCATTGGTCATTATTTTAAGAGCGGACTATAGAGGTGTAACAATAAGTCCACTTATCAATTTATTGCAATATATTAGGATACAAAAGCAATAAACTGATGAACAAGGCTTGTCACCATAAGATGACATATGCCCCCTTTTCCACATTTTTCTTAACCTAAATTCAAAGTGTTTTTCCAAATTTTTCGAAACCTAAATGCAAAGTGTGACAGAATTTCAGAAGGACGGACAGACAGACGGACAGTGCGATCACTATATGCCCACCTTCGGGGGTAAACAAATTACTAATCAATAACTATTTCATAATTGATTTGTCCTTAGTCATGATCGATTAAAACATAAATAATGGACAGGCAGTTACAATATCACCAAATACAGATCTATTTTTGTTTAGTGCAAACTTTAATGAAGAGGCCAAAATAAGGCATCAACAAATGTTTAAACTATAAAACTATTACTAATTATAAAATATATACGTTTTGTGTAATATCAAAACAAGCCTCGATTTTTACAATATGTGGCAAGTTAATTAAAATACCGTCAAAATATAGGAACGTTGTAGAAAAGCCTTTCCAGATGGCAAGACAGACAGTGCCACTTTTGTATACCACCCATTAAAATAGGGAGAAAGTATTTTCTTCTGCAGGCAAAAATGGGAATTAATTTCTTTATCTAGCTCCCAGAATTTAATAGAAATAAGAGCCATGAATAAGTCACAATTTTCTTAACAGATGATTGTTTACCTCCATGTAATAAAAGATGAAGAACAGTGTTTCTGTAGACAGTCTTTGAAAAGCCTCAACGGTGTCTGCATGCATTGGGGGCAACTGTGGATAATACGACGGAGTGGGACAGGGTTTACGTGGTAGATGAACTCTGAAATACAAATACACACACTACTATCAATATTTGAAGTATTCCATTTGGGATTTCAGGTTTGGTAGGTGAACTTTCAAATCCACACCGCACAAGACTATTGCTAAGCAATATGGTCCTCTACCAGTGAAACTCCACCATTTTCAGCAATATTTTTAGTCTATTTGTTGCCATAGCAACCAGAATTCTTGACATAGGAACAAAATGAAATGACGTGCATAATCTCCATATTGCCATCTGTCCATGTTTCAAGTTTCATGAACAAATATGAAGAACTTTTAAAGTTATCACAGGATCCACCATTTTCAGCAATATTTCTAGTCTATTTGTTTCCATAGCAACCATAATTCTTGACGTAGGAACAAAATGAAATGACGAGCAAAATGTCCATATTGCCATCTGTCCATGTTTCAAGTTTTATGAAAAAATATGAAGAACTTTTAAAGTTATCGCAGGATCCAGAAAAGGGTGACAGACTAACAGACTGACTGACAGACAGAGCGCAAACCACAAGTCCCCTCTGGTGAAACCGGTAGGGGACAACAAGGATATCAAGAGTTGTTCTTAAATTTTTTATTGGACGACAACTGACTAAACCCTGATTTTCAATAAATATCATTCTGGAAAACATAACATATACTTAACTTAAACATTTTGTAAATAGAACAATATGACTTAGTATAAATTCTTTCTATACCTGATGGATGTAATTAATGCTTAATTTACTAAGTGGATCTTTCAATAAAGACTTTAATGGAATAATTGACATTAGTGTGTATAGTGTACAGATATTACTCATCAAGGACAAATTATGCCACCTACAAAATATTATGCAAATACCAAGCTAGCCAGTGTACCTTATTCGCTCAGAATCCGACGGGTACGGCAAATGTCTGAAGCCTGCCTTTCCCATGGTAAGCTGATATATGTGCTCGTCCTGCAAGGGCACTGGTCCCAAGGGGGCCACAGAGAACAGCTGATTCAGCTGAATGGCCTTCGTGAGGGGCGCCGGTACGCCCGCCGACATGCTGCTACTGTCCTGTGACCCCGGACTAGCCTGCTCCCCCAGCTGACTCACTGAACTCAAAAATGGCACTGCAAGTAAAAAGTGGCATCAAATGTTAAAATCACATCTCGGGGCTTATTTTCCTTTTTAGAGGCTGTTTTTGCACAATTTTGGGAAGTTTGTGACTAAAATTTTCACAATTTTGAGAAGTTTGCGATTCATTCTTTCATAAATTGTGAGACCAAATGCCGCTTCACAAAGACAGGAAAAAAAGCCCTGCATGTGTGATAGAGGTAAAGAAATTAGGAAATACTGAAAAAGGTTTCAAATTAGTCATTTACTGAATCATTTGCATCTGACAAACACTTTTTTAAATGCTTAAGTCGATAATATTTCTGAAGACTTCACAATGAGCAATCATATTTAAATGGACACGTTTGCCAGTTGAATGACACTCTTTCCTCAGAATGACATTTTAGTCAGCACTTACGTTGAACACATTCCTTAGAATGACATTTAAGTCTGCACTAATAGATACTTCTTTTATTTCAAATAACAATTTTCACAGTGCTTATATCAAACACTTTATACCTACACATACCGAAGGAAACCATTAACTATACCCAGTTTTTTACCTCAAAGTTTCCATTTAAATAGTTGATTTTAGCCTGTACTTATCTTAAACACTTTCCTTAGATTCACATTTCAGCCCGAGTTTAAGTGAAACATATTCCTAAAACAAAAGATGTGTTTGTCAGAAACACAATGCCCCCTCATGCGCCGCTTTAATTTTTTTTTTACCTTTGACCTTGAAGAATGACCTTGACCTTTCACCACTCAAAATGTGCAGCTCTATGAGATACACATGCATGCCAAATATGAAGTTGCTATCTTCAATATTGCAACAGTTATGACAAAACTTTAATATTGGTTAAAGTTTTGGACAGACAGAATGACAGACAGACAGGCCAAAAACAATATACCCCCCTTTTTTTTAAAGGGGGCATAAAAAATGACATTGTAGCCAGTTTTTCCCATGCATTAAACTGTAAATGAATTGAATCATCACCCTACTTACACATTTGAGCAGCGTTCTGGGAAAACTGGGCTTAATCATAAGAGTAAAGTGTCGTCCCTGATTAGCCTGTGCAGCCCGCACAAGCTAATCAGGGAGACACTTTCCGTGAAAATCCAGTTAAGGCGGAAAGTGTCATCCCCGATTAGCCTGTGCAAATGCTAATCTTCTTGCCAATTTGAAGACCGCCCCTTACCTTTTGTGTCAGCCGTAACACTGGGGACAGTAGAGGAGGGTATCTGGTTTTCAAGACCTGCATTCATCACAGCCTGCTGTGCGATAGACTTGAGAGAGGACATGGACTCGGACAATGAATCCTGAAATAGGTAATTTTATGCTCTGCAGGGATATACATAAGAAACCAACAAACTATTGGCCTTAATAAGTTGAGATGGGCCCCTATATTTTCTAAGAAAACCCCCTTGTCCTATTGACAAAAGTAATGATTATGAATCCACAAGTGTTGGTCACTGAGGTCAAAATGTGTATTTGTATTTCTGCTTAGCATGTTTAAACACTAAGAAGCCCAAGGTCTTAAGAGTAATTACAAGCAGACTGTCAATTTTCATATTAAACATCAAATTTTCAAATATTCAAATCTAAGCAATTTCTCTAGAGAAATAGGTGCTACTTTTGTGAAATAACTGATCACAATTTTTTAAATATTTTAAACAAGTTTTTTGTATGATTTTTAACAATAAATTCGGTCAGAAATCGATTAATGATCACATCAATAAACAGATAAAAGAAACATCTGCTATTTTGATATCTAAACGCAATGAATGATCAAAGTCATTAATAAAATTTCTCTAAAAATTATAGTATTCTACACAGTTAGTTTAAACAAGAAACAGTCAATACATGTACTTTGCTCAAATATATCCCTATGAATTTTCAACAGTTGTCTAACAAAACCATCCTCATATCAATCCATCTGATATTGCAAGTTATTTGTAACTTAAGATAAATATTCAGATGAGTTAACATTCAAGTATTCACATTTTTTTTTAAATGCTTATTTCGCGATAAAATTCACATTTCGCAGCCTGGCCAGAACACACTAACAAGTGTAATACTTACCTTGTCATGCAATGCACCACCAGCACTCGAAGGTCCATTCATAACCCCTGGTAGAATATCTGATTTACTCGTCAAACTTGATAAACCGTTCATTGCGTTCATTGCCTGAGTAGGGGTGGGCGGTGATATTGATGATGATAATGAGTTAACTATACTGTTGTTGTTGCTGTTGAGAAGAAGAGAACTCGAAACGGATAATGACGATGAAAACGATGCCGTCAGTAACACAGAAGACATGGGTGGCGTGGGCTCTTTCGCGGGACCGTTGCTAAGCAGCGGAGATTCTGAGGGCGGAATGGCGGGATTTCCCACACTGTTACTTGAGACAGAGTTCATCGTAGCGTTTTTAGATGATGTTACACTGTTCACTAACACATTGTTGATGCTGCCGCTGCTGTTGGAAACACTTGCACTTGTATGTCCACTTACATGATTTGTTAATGCATTTGATTGGCTCTTTGAATCTGAAAACAAATAGAACAATTTTCATAGGTGATGTTCATTTTCTACTATAACACAACGAATAAACAGTTATTACAGAAAAATGTAACATAATTATTTTAATACTTTTCAATCACATAACGTAACTTTAAACAATGCAAATTATTAATTGACCTTAACAATTTTAAGTATATTTGTTTTAAACTGATGATCATTAATCTGTTTGAACCACTTCATGGCTTATTCTACAGTTCATAAACGACACAACCGTATTGTCATTTAAAGCAATGATGTTGCAAACAGTGGAATTAAACCCTTAACCACTCAGATACACACTTTGAGGTGTTGTTTAAGATCTTTCTTACTTTATTCAAGTTTTTAAGGGCTTCATTTTCACCCCTAATCAGCAAAAAGCATAAAACATTAACAAACTGCTATTAATTTGCAGGCTGTTCTGGTTTTATGCTGGCTGCATATAGCCATTTCCATTTTGCTTCTGAGTGGGAAAGGGTTAAATAACAGCTTATGGCAAATGAAAGTTAGTGTTAAAAGCCCATGCAGTGATCAGTCAGAAAGATTCTATCTAATGTTAGCTGAAAGAGAAAATGATGTACACAAATATCTGTTTCAAATTGTTTATTGTACACATAATAATATATTTAAATTACCATTAACCCTGATAAACATGGTACAATCATTTACCATTGTATAGAATTGAGCAGGCATTACATCAGAACTAAATCTAAATTGTGGAAAATTCACCAAGGTATCAAAAAACCATATTTTATACCATGGTTCAGACATTTTAATGATTGAATTTCTTCCTCAAATTATCTCCCCATAAAGATTCCCGCAGGGTAAAATGGCGTCAAAATTACAATTGAATAATCAATGAGTAAAAATAGATAAGATCATGGGATATTAACATGGAAAATCAGAGTCACACTTTGAATGATGTAAGCTGTCAATAGTTTAAAGAAAAAGGCAAGTGTTACCTTTTTTTAAGACTCAGGAAAATAACAACACAAAACAGCTTAAAGTGACAGTTTGCGGAATAGATTGTTGTTCTGCATATAAAATCGTATAGCGAGAAATAAACTTTAAATAAATTCATTGAAATATATTTTTTATCGAGGTTGACATCGAAAACCTGGTCAAAATCAGTTTTGAATCGATAAAATAATATATAAATGATCATAAATACATGCAATAGGCGAAAATCATTGCAGCTTCGCGAGTTATGCAAATTATATCTATATTGAGCTTTCGCTAGTAAACATTATTAGCATATGGAAGATAAATACATAGATTTAGCAAAAACGTAGCGTTGCAATTTAGTTTCCGTCTGTAACAGATGTATTTGCATTTGTTCTTACCTTCTCTCCGCTAAATTCGCCCGTATCCGCAATTTTGTTTGTTTAGGTTTGAATTAACGTGTAGAATCATGAATATTAATTAGGTATTTTTCGTACTTTACCGTACTCGACCCCAAAATTAAACAAGGGAGACAACTGCAACTAAAAAAAACGCATTCGCCAATCTAATAACCAGTTTTTTCCTTCGAAAAACCTGGTTAAATATATATATCCTCGAACTGTCACTTTAATGGATGTTTCAAAATTAACATAAAATGACATAATAATACAGTTGCACTAACAAACATATTATTTCATATGTTTACACTGTTACAATCAATCAATTGTATCTATTATTTATTGCATGTTGAATTCTAGAAACTGTTACTTTTCATAATTTTCATTGATTAATGAAATTCTTCAAATTTATTATACAAGTATTGAGAGTAAGAATCGCTAAAGGAGCTAAGTAAAATGTGTTACGGTGTTTGTAAACTTCTCAGATGAATGGTTAATGTATTTAAGCGCCTCATATGGGGTTTTAATATTACAATGTTTACAATTTTATTAACAGATACAAATATGAAAAGAATTCACAATAAAAATAAATGGTAATATTTTATGTTAATCAGTATGATACAAGTACCGGTATGATTATTCGGAAAAACAAGTAATAACGACAAAATTAACTGCACATAACACCGACTGTATGGGCTACACTTAAAACAGCTACTAATAAGGATGAATTTCAAACAGGTCAGGAAAGGACGACTCATCAGAATGGAAACGGAAAACATGCATGAGAGGTAGGTATCGCCTTACCGCTAGACTGCGAGGCATTTTCGCTAAAGTTTAGATGCCTCGAGCCAGAAGTGGATGTAGGAGGGTTTCGCTGCCATACAGAAGGCGGTACTACTATATTTTGTGTTCGTGAAGGTAAGGGGGAACCTACAATATAACAGAAGAAGGTAAAGCGTTTGCCAGCTGCAGAGTGTCACAAATACTACCTGGAGCTTGATAATTAATGGCCCCACCAAAATCTAAGCATTCCCCTTTTTTTTTAAATAAAATTTTTAATGAAGCATGATTTTAAGTTAACAATTTAAACAGAGTCTGAATTGTGTCTAATATGAATGACAGAAGATAGTGACAACTTTTTAAAAGAAGCCAAATTTAGTAGCGACATCTTTTATGAGCCAGCAGGAGCCCTGTTGTAAAATGACGATGTTTGACAAATTTCTGTTGATGCATTATTGATTAATTTTGGCTTATTAATAGAATAGCACTGCATTTTTTATAATGGCCCGTATACATAAAAAACTCCAGACAGTCTTTTCTCTTTCTGTAAAAGATGATTACAAAAAGACTAACAAATATCCATGCAGGTGAGAACATGTTAGTTGAACGTAACAGTCATAACGTACACCCCCGGCATATACAATTGAGCCTCACTCTGTGAGAACGGGGTTTTATGCTTGTGCATAAAGTGTCGTCCCAGATTAGCCTGTGCAGTCTGCACAGGCTAATCTGGGATGACACTTTCTGCTTTTATGATAGTTTTTGTTTGAAGAAAGTCTCTTCTTGGCAAAAATGCAGTTAAGGGGGAAAGTGTCGTCCCTGATAAGCCTGTGCGGACTGCACAGGCTTATCTGGGACGAAAATTTAGTCACATGCATTAAACCTCCTTTTCACCGAGTGTGGCTCAATTATTGTTAATGAGATCTTGCAGCTATTACATTTATTACACATATTAAACAGCGATTTTTTCCCTTCTTTATAAAGTACCGGTAAACCGCACTTTCCCAATTACGAAAAAACTACAAATTTCCCAATTGCTGTCCAAAAAATTCCCAATTTAAGGTAAAAAAAAATAAAAATAAAAAAAAATCTTTTATTTATTTGGCAGCTCTATGGCTTGAACCTAGGTAAATATAATATTGACAGCTTGAAAACACTTTGTTATCAATTTTAAAGTATTTGGCAGCAAAAAATCAAATACACCAATTTCCCAATTTGAAGTTTTCACAACTCGATTTTTCCCAATTTTGAGGTTTTCACGACTCGATTTTTCCCAATTGTACTGGTACGGGTACTTTTCCCAATTGGACAAAACAAATCGCTGTTAAATACTGGCAAATCTTAAAACATGATCGTAAATGACAGACAATGAAATGCTGGGTACAAAAACAAAAGGGCCCTCTGGACCCTAGGCCATTCACTTAAGTTTATCTAAGGCATTTAGGAATAGGCCCTAGCCTTCCAATATGGGACAAAAATAGTAAGTGAAAACCAAACTTTCATAATTTTCAAGTGACAAAACTGAAAGGGTAAGTTTCATTTTTGGGAAAACTGCATTAAAACCGAATTAATTAAAAAAAAAAAAATATGGGGAAGAAGGTTATTATCAGCTAAAGCTATGTTACCTAGATGTTATTGGAAGTTCTGACTAACTTAAATGAACATCCACCAATAAATGCACTGGAGTGTTTACGCAGTCTATTTTGACATCTCGTGACACACAACAGACAAAAGGCAATCACAGACACCCACCATGAGCCAGGGCCCTCAATCTATCAAATCTGCCACCGAATTTTGGTGGCAGTCCCCCACCTGAAAAGTATGCTTTTTTCCCCTTTTGGGGGGAAAAATCCCACCCCCTTTTTTTAAAATAGAAAGATGTGTCTCATGATTATTATATCTCAATTGTATTTCAATTTAATCTTTGCAAACAAACTAAATTTTGAAAAAAAGCAATGAATATAGTGCAAACATGTACAAATGTAATAATGAGAGATAAGTAAAAAAATCCCCCAAAAAGGGAAACGCCGCGAAAAATTCCCCCTCATGAGGGCCCTGAGTACCTTCCCCTGATGGCCAGAGAGGGCTCTGTGAGCATGTTGTGCTTTGTTGAGCTAAAAACTGTCCAATAGATCAGCCCTTTCCCCAGCACGGAAGAATGTTGGCACGCAATTTCTATGCATACTATATGAAAATCTTCACTTCTTCATAGCTATTTAACCATAAACTGTTTCTAATTAACATAAATGATGTACAATGAAGGCGCACAAATCTGGACCAAATTGGTTTCATGATGGTTCTTAAGTTCATCAGTATAAACAATGTCACACTAAAGGAATAAAGCATTACTATAAGTGGATCTGATTATACACATCTAAATTGGAAACTTGCAAGCAATTTATGTAAACTAGAATGTATGAGATTTATATAATACAAGTATTTATGTCAATCGCTAGCATTTGTACTTTCTGCCAAGGTTATAAATTTTTTGTAATGAGCACAGAACCAGCTTAACATTGTGAAACTTTCTGCAAGACAATACAACATGCAGAGCAAACATTCTGAGTACAAATTATGATAGGTTATGCATATGACATTTCCAAACGCGAGTATGCAAAACTGACTTAAGGCCACTCAATTTGTAACGCCCACATGAATTTGATTATAGCTGCAACATGATCTCCATAATTACGCCACTAAAGGGGATTTATATGGCAAGCATGTTGATATACAACAGTTTTCATTTTCTTTGTTCTCCTGTTAAACAGCTTTTATTTTATTTGTTTTGTTGGTTTCATACCATCAAAAGTGTATCATCCAATGCTTTTTATTCAATATATTCAAAGATTTGAAATTTAACCCATTGTGGTAAAACTGGTATACTAGGTAAGATACCTTCAAATTTGTAAAAACCCAAACACAAAATGTACAGAAAGAACAAAGTCTCATTAAAAACCATCATGTTTTCAACAGTGCTTGATACTTTTATTAACATTAAATAAATAAATAACAACTTTCTACACTGACCTGAATTGCTGTTCATCCCGTCAAGCCAGCTGTGGTTCGAAGGTGTTGAGTTCGGCAAATGATTGCTGTTGGTTTCCACTGGCTGGCTGTTCATTCTTAAAATAAAGTCATAGCTATTGCTATGGGAGAAACAAACGGTTAAAAAGAGTGTTACAACATCAAAGAAACATACATGTAGAGAATAACAGGTTGAATGGGAAACTGTTGTATATACATAATTTTCTATTAGATACATTCCAATTTGTATTTATTATCATTTTCACTGTTTTAAGTATTAAGTATATATTGATCAAATGATTTGTTTTTATTGAAAGGAACCCATTAAGTTTTTTTATATACAAACATCAATTGAAACCATATTTATATTCAATGATAACCCAATATATGAAATTACATAGAACTTACATTTTTGTTGGTGTACTGGGCATTTTAGAGTTGTTGCTGTCTGAACTATTTGATGATGAACTTGTATTGTTGTTTTTATTTTTCTGAAATTGCAACAAAATTAATCAACAACAAGACAAATATAAATGTACTATCTGCTCACCTTCATGTTGTGATACATAAAATTCTGCATCTACAGGGGTTTTCTGCTATGTAAAAAAGGCCATAAAACGGACCTTATCCCAAAGCCAATGGACCCAATCCCTAATCATCGAAATTGATCCCCCCCCCATAATTTCCATTTTTTTTTTTTTTTTTTTTTTAGAAGGAAGTGTCTAATGATTATTATATCTCAATTTCCTTTCATAAACATCTAATTAAGTATTTAACTATAATTTATATGACTTTGTCCTGATGTGTCAATATTTGTTGATAAAAAACATCCCAATATGGTCCATTTTGTCGATAAAAAAATCCAAAATTTGACATTTTATCAATTAAAAAAATCCCAATTTGACTAGACTCCTTTTCCCAAAATGGCTGGAAAACCCCTGATCTATGAAATTTGTACCCCACTGCTAGGATCAGATTCGTGTGTCAGCATAAACTTTGCACCTAAAATATTTCTGTGAGAAGAGTGGCAAAATATGTCACTGAAACATTTTGACCTCTGAGTGTGACCTTGACCTTTGAAGTAGGGAAACAGGTGTTACATGTAACAACTCTTCTTATAAGGGTTCACATTTATGTCAAGTTATTTTATTTTTGTTACAATATATGGCAAAGATATGGCGGAGACAGGAATCTTTGCAAGGACATTCAAAGACACGCATCATTCAACTGTTGTATGCTGCCTTCTTAGAAGAGGGGGTGTATAAAAAGCAAATCCGTACACTTACATTTTCTTCCATGGCTTTATGCTTTTTTCGATCTTCTTCCTGCAAACAAAATATGCATTCTAATTATCAGACGCTCACAAGCATCAAAGTATCGACTTAATATGAACATTTAACCTTGTTATTTATATAAATTATTATGCTTACAAATAAAACTCCAATTTAGCACTGACAGAATATGGATATGCATAAAGTGTCGCAGTCCGCACAGGCCAATCAGGGATTACGCTTTCTGCTGTAACTGGATTTTTGCTAAAGAGACTTTCTTTAAACAAAAAATTCCATAGAAATGAAAAGTATCATCCCTGATTAGCCTGTGCAGACTCATCTGGGATGACACTTAACGCACATGCATTAAGCCCCGTTTTTCCACAGCGAGGCTCATATATATTTCACGAACAACACTCTGTCCTAGTTGTTGGAATGGCTAAACCGACCGTCTTATCAAATCCTGACAGTGTGGTATGGACTATTACTGAACTAACTTTACAAAGAAATGATTTAGGACTATCCATGACAAGCTTTACATAGGACTGATTGAAGACTATTCCTTAACAATATATCCATGACGAGCTTTACTGGACTTTATAGGACTGATTGAAAACTATTCCTTAACAATATATCCATGACGAGCTTTACTGGACTTTATAGGACTGATTGAAAACTATTCCTTAACAATATATCCATGACGAGCTTTACTGGACTTTATAGGACTGATTGAAGACTATTCCTAAACAATATATCCATGACGAGCTTTACTGGACTTTATAGGACTGATTGAAAACTATTCCTTAACAATATATCCATGACGAGCTTTACTGGACTTTATAGGACTGATTGAAGACTATTCCTTAACAATATATCCATGACGAGCTTTACTGGACTTTATAGGACTGATTGAAAACTATTCCTTAACAATATATCCATGACGAGCTTTACTGGACTTTATAGGACTGATTGAAGACTATTCCTTAACAATATATCCATGACGAGCTTTACTGGACTTTATAGGACTGATTGAAAACTATTCCTTAACAATATATCCATGACGAGCTTTACTGGACTTTATAGGACTGATTGAAGACTATTCCTTAACAATATATCCATGACGAGCTTTACTGGACTTTATAGGACTGATTGAAAACTATTCCTTAACAATATATCCATGACGAGCTTTACTGGACTTTATAGGACTGATTGAAGACTATTCCTTAACAATATATCCATGACGAGCTTTACTGGACTTTATAGGACTGATTGAAAACTATTCCTTAACAATATATCCATGACGAGCTTTACTGGACTTTATAGGACTGATTGAAGACTATTCCTTAACAATATATCCATGACGAGCTTTACTGGACTTTATAGGACTGATTGAAAACTATTCCTTAACAATATATCCATGACGAGCTTTACTGGACTTTATAGGACTGATTGAAGACTATTCCTTAACAATATATCCATGACGAGCTTTACTGGACTTTATAGGACTGATTGAAAACTATTCCTTAACAATATATCCATGACGAGCTTTACTGGACTTTATAGGACTGATTGAAGACTATTCCTTAACAATATATCCATGACGAGCTTTACTGGACTTTATAGGACTGATTGAAAACTATTCCTTAACAATATATCCATGACGAGCTTTACTGGACTTTATAGGACTGATTGAAGACTATTCCTTAACAATATATCCATGACGAGCTTTACTGGACTTTATAGGACTGATTGAAAACTATTCCTTAACAATATATCCATGACGAGCTTTACTGGACTTTATAGGACTGATTGAAGACTATTCCTTAACAATATATCCATGACGAGCTTTACTGGACTTTATAGGACTGATTGAAAACTATTCCTTAACAATATATCCATGACGAGCTTTACTGGACTTTATAGGACTGATTGAAGACTATTCCTTAACAATATATCCATGACGAGCTTTACTGGACTTTATAGGACTGATTGAAAACTATTCCTTAACAATATATCCATGACGAGCTTTACTGGACTTTATAGGACTGATTGAAGACTATTCCTTAACAATATATCCATGACGAGCTTTACTGGACTTTATAGGACTGATTGAAAACTATTCCTTAACAATATATCCATGACGAGCTTTACTGGACTTTATAGGACTGATTGAAGACTATTCCTTAACAATATATCCATGACGAGCTTTACTGGACTTTATAGGACTGATTGAAAACTATTCCTTAACAATATATCCATGACGAGCTTTACTGGACTTTATAGGACTGATTGAAGACTATTCCTTAACAATATATCCATGACGAGCTTTACTGGACTTTATAGGACTGATTGAAAACTATTCCTTAACAATATATCCATGACGAGCTTTACTGGACTTTATAGGACTGATTGAAGACTATTCCTTAACAATATATCCATGACGAGCTTTACTGGACTTTATAGGACTGATTGAAAACTATTCCTTAACAATATATCCATGACGAGCTTTACTGGACTTTATAGGACTGATTGAAGACTATTCCTTAACAATATATCCATGACGAGCTTTACTGGACTTTATAGGACTGATTGAAAACTATTCCTTAACAATATATCCATGACGAGCTTTACTGGACTTTATAGGACTGATTGAAGACTATTCCTTAACAATATATCCATGACGAGCTTTACTGGACTTTATAGGACTGATTGAAAACTATTCCTTAACAATATATCCATGACGAGCTTTACTGGACTTTATAGGACTGATTGAAGACTATTCCTTAACAATATATCCATGACGAGCTTTACTGGACTTTATAGGACTGATTGAAAACTATTCCTTAACAATATATCCATGACGAGCTTTACTGGACTTTATAGGACTGATTGAAGACTATTCCTTAACAATATATCCATGACGAGCTTTACTGGACTTTATAGGACTGATTGAAAACTATTCCTTAACAATATATCCATGACGAGCTTTACTGGNCTGACGGCAGACGGACGGTCTGATGTAACCCATTTTCAATAGGGTTCGAGTCCTCATAAATATAAAGACACTGAACAAGTTTGAAAAGAATCGGATGAAAACTGTGGAGTTAATCGCGTAAACAAGAAAAAGTCTAACGCACGGACGGACGCATGCACGGACGGCAGACGAACGGTCTGATGTAACCCATTTTCAATAGGGTTCGAGTCCTCATGAATATAAAGCCACTGAACAAGTTTGAAAAGAATCATATGAAAACTGTGGACTTTATCGCGTAAACAAGAAAAAGTCTAACGGACGCACACACGCACGGACGGAAGACGAAAACCACACCATGACATAAGCTCTTCTGGCCTTCGGCCAGTAGAGCTAACAATATATCCATGACGAGCTTTACTGGACTTTATAGGACTGATTGAAAACTATTTCTAAACAATATATCCATGACGAGCTTTACTGGACTTTATAGGACTGATTGAAAACTATTCCTTAACAATATATCCATGATGAGCTTTACTGGACTTTATAGGACTGATTGAAGACTATTCCTTAACAATATATCCATGATGAGCTTTACTGGATTTTATAGGACTGATTGAAGACTATTCCTAAACAAAAGTTATCATAATACTTATACATATTGCTTTGTTACAAAACTGATGATGAATGATTAAGGACTATTCCTGGTCTAGGTTTTAACTTGGAATGATTAAGGACTATTCCTTGACTAGGTTTACATTGGAATGATTAAGGACTATTCCTAGACTAAGTTTACATTGGAATGATTAAGGACTATCCTGGAATATGTTTTGATAAAGGACTGTTCCTGCACTATGTTTACCTTGAAATGATTAAGGACTATTCCTGGACTAGGTTAACCTTGGAATGATAAAGGACTTTTCCTGGACTATGTTTAGCTTGGAACGATTAAGGACTATTCCTGGACTAGGTTTACCTTCGAATGATTAAGGACTATTCCTGGACTAGGTTTACCTTGTAATGATTAAGGACTATTCCTTGACTAGGTTAACATTGGCATGATTAAGGACTATTCCTGGACTAGGTTTACCTTGGAATGATTAAGGACTATTTCTGGACTAGGTTTACCTTGGAATGATTAAGGACTATCCTGGACTAGGTTTACCTTGGAATGATTAAGGACTATTCCTGGACTAGGTTTACCTTGGAATGATCAAGGACTATTCCTGGACAAGGTTTACATTGGAATGATTAAGGACTATCCTGGACTAGGTTAACCTTGGAAGGATTAAGGATTATTCCTGGACTAGGTTTACCTTGGAATGATAAAGGACTATTCCTGGACTAGGTTTACCTTGGAATGATTAAGGACTATTCCTGGACTAGGTTTACCTTGGAATGATTAAGGACTATTCCAGAACTAGGTTTACCTTGGAGTGATTAAGGACTATTCCTGGACTAGGTTTACCTTGGAATGATCAAGGACTATTCCTGGACAAGGTTTACCTTAGAATGATTAAGGACTATTCCTGGACTAGGTTTACCTTGAAATGATTAAGGACTATTCCTGGACTAGGTTTACCTTGGAATGATTAAGGACTATTCCTGAACTAGGTTTACCTTGGAATGATTAAGGACTATTCCTGGACTAGGTGAAGGTGAACTGGAGTTTGTCGATGTTGGCGTCGTCGACAACTTGTCTGAAAAACGGTCTTCGTCATGGGGAGGCGATGTTGCATTTTGCATTGGTGGCTCAACTAAAAAACACACAGAAGTGAAATATATATATTAAAACAACGAAGAATGAATTTGTGGGACAAGTTGTGATTAAAATCTCAATCAAGGAGTTTTTTTCAAAACTAAGTTGAAGTGATAATTTATGCTTATAATTTGAAGTTATTTGGAAAGATTAAAACATCAAGGTCAAAGCAAAATTGAGCTTTGTCAAACGCGTAACAAAATTCACATGTAATACCTATGTTATCCAAGTCTAGTTCATCGTAAACGAACTCGTTTTCCTCGAAATCACAATCTTGACTGGATTCCACATAGAACTCTACATCTTCCTTGATAGGTTTGATCTGCAAATATACAAATATTACAGGTAAAGAGGATTGTTACAATTAGCATTTTCTTCTTAACCCAAACAAGAGATGCTTGTTCAACACGTATGCCCCACCCTTACCCACTTGCAGCAAAGTTCGCCATATTAACTAGACCTTTGATCTCTGTATTTGAAATTAAGTGGTAATACTTTGTGAAGACTAAGCAGAATACTAAATGTATATGATCCTAAGAATTATCTAGATGTTGTGTTAAAGCAATTTTCATGTTACAATCTCAGGATCTTAATCTTTGACCTGTTGACCTCAAAATCATTTGGCAACTTTCTTTCCAAAGTAACCTGTACAGAAATTTTGATGATCATAGGTAAAAGCCATCTCTAGATATTGTGTGGAAACCTAGGGGTACCCAAAATACCAAATGGCTTCAGCAATCTCCCATTAGCAAATATATCATCGAAATGGCAACTTAAATGGACAGTCTAAACTGAGAACAGCGGTCAGTCAAGGGAAATGACCAATGTGACCGTTTTTCGACAAGTGACCGCTATTGTCCGATCACCACTAGATAGTTTGTCAGTTGGTATTATTGCTATGTCGTAACCCACCCAGTCGTTCGCACACAGAGTAAAACAAAGGCTTATTGCTGACAACTAAGCATAACTAGAGCTTTGTCACAGACGTGACGTATACCCCCACACAGTGCACCAGATAACATGCGTAAAGGCGTAAAAACGAATTAAATTTCTTNGAGCTTTCAGTTTAAACATTGTTGACCTTAGCAGAACAATAAAAGTGTAATTCTCGGCAGCAAGTATTTACCAGTAAAAATGCAAAGCAAGTGCTCACGGGTATCAATCTTAATCATATGAATGATAAACACTGTTACGGTCATTTCGTAATTTCAAAGCTATTCACTTCGCTTCGTAGAATGCAAGTTCAGTTTACCAAAAGTATAACAACATTTTAAATATGCGAGCCGGACTTTACACTCTATAACATCTAAGGGAGATCACAAATGATAGAAAACTAAGGAAATAACAAAGCGGTGTCATTGTAAGAATTTACACCTGAAATGCGTAAATTGATTATGTATTGGCTTAATTTCTCGGATTTTTTTTTCATCGCAATTCAGGCGATCTATATTCAATTATTATATCGCCAGAGCCCGGATTTCATCGCATTGGCGATCAGGCGATGGGTTAATTTTGCAGACTGAAAGTGACTCATATACAGCCCCCATTACCAATGGTAATGGGGGTATAATAACAAACAATTTTTATTGAATAATACAGAATAATGTCTTATAAATTGATTTAATTTCTTAACTATTTTTAAACTTAAAACTAAATCTATGGCTTTATCAACGATACAATTGTTGTTTACTGATGTATCTCGTTCATTCAGTAAATCGGCAGTTTGTATTACGTTCATTGGGATGTTTTTTTAAAATAAAGATTGTCAAGTGTTATTGACGTCACATCCGACAAAAAAAAAGCCGATTCGCTTTCATAACTGTATCGTTTTTAATCAAGGAAAAAGACGCCAAAATCTTGTAAAACAAGGGCTGTTTGTAAAACATGCATGCCCCCCATATGGGCTCTCAGTTGTAGTGGCAGCCATTGTGTGAATACAGTGGTGGTGGTGGTGGTGGTGGTGTACGGAAACCATTTTACTGCTTAAGGTCACTGTGACCTTGACCTTTGACCTAGTGACCTGAAAATCAATAGGTGTCATCTGCCGGTAATGACCAATGTCCCTATGAAGTTTCATGATCCCAGGCGTAAGCGTTCTTGAATTATCATCCGGAAACCATTTACCTATTTCCAGTCACTGTGACCTTGACCTTTGACCTAGTTACCTCAAAATCAATAGGGGTCATCTGCCAGTCATGACCAATGTCCCTATGAAGTTTCATGATCCCATTCATAAGCGTTCTTGAGTTATCATCCGGAAATCATTTTCCTATTTCCAGTCAAGCATTTTACTGCTTCAGGTCACTGTGACCTTGACCTTTGACCTAGTGACCTGAAAATCAATAGGGGTCATCTGCCGGTCATGACCAATGTCCCTATGAAATTTCATGATCCCAGGCGTAAGCGTTCTTGAGTAATCATCCGAAAACCATTTTCCTATTTCAAGTAACCGTGACCTTGACCTGTGACCTTTGACCTAGTGACCTCAAAATAAATAGGGGTCATCTGCAAGTCATGATCAATGTTCCTATGAAGTTTCATGATCCTAGGCCCAAGCATTCTTGAGTTATCATCCGGAAACCACCTGGTGGACGGACTGACAGACCGACATGTGCAAAGCAATATACCCCCTCTTCTTCGAAGGGGGGCATAAAAATATATTTAGTTTGTTATAAAAGTTGCAATTCAATTCTGTTTTTCCTTAATAGACAATCACTTATCCTTTCATGCCTTCTTATAACAACACTTGCCAGCTTAATGTTGTTTTTAACACCTTATCAGTGATAAAGATCTATTGACTTTGTCCAGCGCTCATGCTTTGTCGTTATGACTGCAGCCGATAATTGATACTAGTACACATTCTAATTGTTGTGAACACCTGTTTTGTTTGTGTTCTTACTTTTCGCGACTCGAAACGACTGACGAGTGACCTTTGTTTTCAGTTCAAACATGACTTTCGGAGTGAAATATACTGGCCGTAATGGACAATTGACCGTTATTCAAGATTCAAGTGTTATATAGAGTGATTTTCGTTGGGGGGAATCCAAACTGACCGTTGTCTGCAATTGACCGTTATTCTCAAGTGACTGTTAGGCCAGTTTTGACTGTATGTACATAATTTAAAAATAAAGCAGCTTTTCACACTTGCTCAGCTGACATTCCAAATAATTTTTAATTTAGCTAATTCAAGATTTCTAGCGCCAACCTAAAGATTGAACAACTTTTTTTTAACACAGCTTTTTAAAACAATTAGTTCCAAAGTTTTTGCATTGCTGAATACAATGTCAACCAAATCTCGGCGTACAGTTAAGTAGTGCAAAACAACATCTTAGATCAACAACATTTTCACATCACTGAGGTTCATTGACGAGAAAAAAACTCATTATGATGCATAGATTACTAACACTCAGGTTCTTATGAATCAGAAATCAAAATTGTGGTTTATTGGCAGAGAAATTTAAAAGTTATTTATTAGACAAACCATTACATTACTGAGTGCATACCCTATCTATTGAGATTGCATCGTTGTCCAGCATTCTCATTATGGTTTCTAACTTTTGCACATGAAACGTATGCCGTTCTTGTTGGGTCTTCAATGACTCGTATCGGTCATGTTTCTGAAACAGAAATGAAAGCCACAGGTCAGGAGTGTGTTAACATGGGTAATAACAGCCTTGCCTTACATTATATATAAGTTACAAACATTTCTACATGGAAGATGTGAACATACCTTTAACATGTGCTACATTGGCGCTATAAAGGAAAACTTATCATAACTGATTTGGGCTAGGATCCGACGACGCGCTTTGGAGATATGCGGAGATATATTGAGGAGGNCTCCAGTCATGTACCAGTAAGGGTGTTATCTGTGTATTCATGTCCATGTATCTGGCGATTTATACGGCCTGAAAACAGGAATTTAGAGTGCATTTGAAAATCGGAGGGTCCATTTTTTTCATTCACCAATTTCATTAAAATCTTATTTTTGATCGCCAACCAGGAATTGTAATAGCCAATGGCGATTTTGGCGATCGGTAACACTAACGTAGCATGTGTTTAACCCTTTACCACTTAGATACGCATCTAGATTTAAGTTTTAAAGGCTTTATTTTCGACCCTAAAAACTGATAAGCAGCAAACAGCATTAAATTACTTGAAGGCTGTTCTGGTTTTATGCTGGTTGCATATAGCCATTTTTAGTTGCTTCTGAGCAGGAAAGGGTTAACAATGGGTTAAAACAGCCTTTGCCTTACAACATTTCTAGATGGAAGATGATCAGCACGCATGTGAACATACCTTTCACATGTGTTTAAACAAGATGGCCCTAGAACACTGAGCTGATTACAATTTGTCAATTATATTATATCAGAGTAAAATGTATATGTGCACCTAACATGTGAAAACTTAATTCTGGAAATATTATTGAGACTATCTCTTTTATCAAGTGTTATGTTTGTGAAAAATGACACTACACGAATATTCACAGAAGTTTTTCTGTCTTCTACCTAGTGATCTAGTTTTTGACCTTACTTGAACAAGTTAAAACAAGTGATGTGTATCAAGTTGCTATCTTCAATATTGCAAAAGTTATGGCCAAATGTTTAAGTTTGTGCAAACCAACAGAGCAACAAACCAACAGACAGGGCAAAAACAATATGTCCCCCAGTATAGATTGGGGGACATACAAATTGTCAAGGTATCACTTGGACAAATAATCTGATCATGTTTCCTTAAGTTTATCTGTTTGTAAACTTTGTCAACTAAAAGTGGTCTCTATAGCTAAATGTTGACAATGGACAAAAGACAATCATTCTATGGTCTGTTCTAAAATTCTATGCATGAGCATGTTAAGCTATTTGGCCATCATTACAATAATTGGCCATTTTATTTACTGGTGATATCCAAACATCCAAGACATGCATATAATGAATCCATTCTTGACTACGGGGGAAATATATTATTTAAATCTGCAAGTCTGTATAACAGATTAAGAAGTAAAACACAAACAAGCAAATTCGTTGAATTTATATCCCCCGCCAATTTAGAGCTTTGTCACAGATTTTTTTTTTTTCAAGATGCAAAGGGCCATAACTCCATTATAAATAGATGGTGTACAATGCCATTTGGCGTGCATCATCCTCTTATCCATATATATATACTCATACCAAGTTTCAATGAAATCCGCCAAAGCACTTCCAAGATATGGCTTCGGACACAAAAGTTCCGGACGGACACACAACGCCAAAACAATATCCCCCCGCCTTTGGCGGGGGATAATAAGAACAATAAATAGTAACTTTTCAACTTTCCATTGAAGCAAACATACCTCTTTGTCCATTTTTTTCTTTTTATTGCCACTAGTTAGTTGTTCCACTTCGCTCTCAATCTTGTCCATCTGGATGTTTAGACTGTCAATCATGCGCTGAAACAGAACGCACGTGAAAAGCTTAAAACTACTGCCTATCACATATGATGTATCTTGAAAGCTGAACAGTTGAAATGCACCTAGATCAATATAAAGCTCTTTTTTTTAAAACACACAGACCGTGGCTCAATCAATGCCCAGACATTGGACTACAGTATTGTAATACAATACAGCTTTTGCACAAATGATCATTATAATGCATCTTGCATAAAACAAAACAAACATAAAGCGACAATGTTTTCCACAAGTAAAAAAATATTTGTGATTTAAAAATGAGGTATGTCATAGGAAAACATGGCTAAATGCAAGTTCCTTCTATCTGAGGGCAGCTTAAACAGTAATTTCCGATTTTATAGTATTTGAGTCACCTTCTGGGAAAATGGGCCTTAATGTATGTGGGTTAAGTGTCATAGCAGATGCATTAAGCCCCATTTACCAAGAGCGAGGCTCGTTTTTAAGTCTTTCATTAAAACACCAGCACCGCTAGTATTTGACAATTATTATATTTAAACAAAATTTAAAACATTCTAAATTAGGTAATACCAACCGATAACCAAGTGGTCATTTCAAGTTTTTCTTTTGCTTGAGGGTCCAACTTTGATGCGGATCCAAGCCCTTCTTTTGAATACGCTTTAGTTTTTGTTTCTCGTTCCACAACTTTGAAACGTTCCATTTGCTGAAAACAAAACACACACAACTTTACAGCAACTCATTTCTTATATCATTCCATGTTATATGCAAATAAACAAACAAAAGAATATCATTAATCATGAATAAGAAACTTGTTAATATAATGCAACAAGTATTCAAATAAAAAACTGTTTCCATTGACTTTGTAAGAGACAACTGTCATATTGTGAAAATATTTGTTCTATAAGGTACCTGTTGAACATTTGCTTACGCAACATTCTATTTTCAGCAAGTACATGCATGATACATTGAGAGACTTTACTTTCTGTCAACCTGCTTTAACATAAACTTTCCGTATGACAAACCTTTTCTTATCTGTACGAATCTTTATAAAAGCCACTGCAGATTCCATCATTCGTCTTGCAATATATGAACTAATTTGTGAGGACTTTCTAGAATCTTGCTACTTACGTCAGAACAGGTTTAAGTTGGGAGAAGTTAAAGTTTTCAACAGCTTTTTATGTTCTTTAAGAACATATTCACATCAGGGGAACTTAAAAGTTTCAACTTTCTATGCCCGTATTCGTTGAAACTTTTGGTATTGGGTGAACATTTTTATATATGAAGTTTTTGTCAACTTAACATTTTCTGTAAGAAGAAACTGACAACAGTGACACTTACAGTCTCTATCAACTTTCTATTATCTGTTAGAATACGTTTGTCCTTGATATCGCTGCTCGCCAGCCAGGTTTTAATCTGATCACGCTGTCGTTGCAGCTTCTTAATCTCCTTCTTAAGGTCCGCCTCATACTTTTCCTTTTGGTTTGCATTTGCGGAGCTATAGACCTTCAAATCAATGCACCAGCAAAATTAGATCGTCAATAGTTATATTTTTTTATTGGTTACTCTTTTTTTTAAGACACCCAGTTTTTCACCTATAATTAATAACTCTCAACTTTTAAATATTCTAATAAAGAATGTATTTGATAACATTACTAGTCAAAATGAATACATTACCTTCTGCCAAATGTCTTCGAATGTCTCTACACCTTCTTGAACTTTTTTAAGGCATCGCTCTATTTCTCCTGAAAGGACATAACAAAATTAATGTGTTCAACTTTAAAGAAAAAAGTTTATAAATGTTTGATGGCATGACTGTGTGACAATTCTTTTTGATAACAGAACACTGTTTAGTGTATAATCTGTTTGCATAGTTTGCAAAATCTTAAAAAATCTGTCAGTCATTTGAACTGACTGACATGAAATATTTGTCAGTCCGAATCAGTTTCTGTCAGTCCGTCTTAACTAAAACAGCAACACACAACAAAAAAGAGTACCTTAAATTAAATTTTAATGCAGGTATCATGTCCCAAACTAAAATGGCCCATTCCATATTGGTCTACCAACCATTCAAAGAAAATCTGAAAAATCTCTTTTTGTTCAGCTGAGCTTGGATTATTTGTGGTTTATTATCATTATAATTACATTACAATTAATTATTTGACAATTGAAATGGGCTGAAATTGTAGGAATTTACGTCACTTCGGAATTCTTTTTCTAAGAATAAAAATAATGTGATCGGATATTTTTGTCTGTCAGTCTAACAGATTTTCCTAAATCACTTTTTGGTCTTGAGTAAAATTAAATGGTCAGGACCGGCAGTTTTTGCAAACTGTGTTTGGTTAATCCATTTTCTATCGTTATATTTCTGTTGGACATTTATTTATTTTTACTTGTCTATTAGTTCTCATGTACAGTTGTCATTGTTGATGTCACTAACATGTTCATTATGAGTGTTATTGATATAAAAATCAATACACAAACACACACAGAGTCACATTTTAAAACTGTGGGGTCAGTGCACCCAAATTGCTGACATAAAATGATAAAGAAAAAACACCATGATTTTTTTAACTTAAGATCTCTAGAAATTGAATGGTTGTTTAAGACTGAAATATGTAACCATACAACACAACAGTTCTTTTTAGAGCACCAGCCTTCATGAAAATCTCTGCATGGTGAAAATGAAAGCACATTGACCCAAAATCAAAATGCACATTTGTTTTGAAGATCCCACGCAAACAATGGCTTTGAGGAGTGTACGTTTTAATTTAATTTGATTCTGTCATTATTGACATTAATTATAAGTTTTGTTCAAAAGTGTGTCAACAATAAATGACAATGCGAGAAATGTGGTGCATTAATTGTGTAGACTGTACAGGCCTTAGTACAAAAAACGAGAGCGCCGATGGCGCTGAAAGCCTAGTTGCAAGATACAGGGAAGTTGCTGCTGAAGTCAGTGCTCCAGCTAGGCCTAAATTGAAGGGCGCCCCGCCCTGCCCTCCCGAACCTCCGCCCTGCCCTCCCAAACCTCTGCNCAATTTTAGCCAAAAAATGTCAAGGTCGATCCGAAAGTATCCAAATGAAAACTCGTCACGTGACAAAGCGACAATGGCGTAAAAATTGTGAATTTCATGCTGATGAGAGTTATTTTCATCTATTGTAAGATGCATTTGAAATATTTGAACCTTAAAATATGCCCCGATGCAGTAATTTATATTTATTCACCAATATATGTAGAAATGTATCCAAGAAAATGAACTGTCTTTGATTTACAGCGTGACATAAATATGTTACGATTCTGGTTGACTTTCGATACGGGGTTCGCTTCAGCGTACAGGTCTGTCAAGACTATATAAACTGTTCGCTGAAGTTTCTTTAGCTATCACTAATGTTATTCCGGAATTTCAAAACACAATGTTCACGTCGTTGCTCCGACGACGGCGATTGTCCTGCATCAAGGCATCACTCATTCGTCTTAGGGAAGGTATCGGTTGCTGCAGCTGTTACCAATGGGTACCCAAAAAAGTTTGTGAAACACGTGTTTTTGTTTGTTTTGTGAACAAAAGTTTGAAGTCAGTCCCCCGTTGGGCGCCAAATGTCACGCGGGTTCATTTGTTGTATAGGTTCTTAGATGTGGGGAATCAAGGACAACTGCAATATATAATAAATCTCATTTATTATCGTTGTTTAAATTGTAGGTATTAATGGCGGATAGTCATAAAGCATCATGGGTTTACACATATGTCAAATACAAATGCGCCAAATTACAAATAATCAAAATACATCTTTACTTACAAATATATTTACTTACAAATATCTTTACTTACAAATCTTACATTTCTAAAAGATATACATTCATTTAAAACAATAACTTCTTTATCTAGGACAATAATCTAGAAACTCAGAACATACCTGCAATATATAATAAATCTCATTTATTATCGCTGTTTACATTGTAGGTATTAATGGCGGATAGACATAAAGCATCATGGGAAGATTCAAGGGCGATCACTCGATATACGGTTAATGATACGGCATACGTATACATATGTATAGAGTAATTTCGTCCTATCAAAAACGGATATATGGGATACTGCCCAGACAATTACAAAGAAATCATGGTGTCATAAAGTTTGATAAACCCAGGGACCTATACTTGAATCCTTGCATAAACCACATGTGGTCATTAAACACAATTTATGACACCTCCATGTCATCTCTTAGCATATAGAGCAGTCATTTAAGCCAAATTTTAAAGAAAAAATACTTACAGTTGCTTTAATAAAATATTTTATTATATTTAAAAAAAAATGAAGACATTTGTCCGACTTGGATTAACATGCATGAACTATATAGTGTGTAGATATAAGCCAGTTTAATTATAATAATTAAGTGTTTAATAGCTATAAATTTAAAATATTGTACACATTAACTGCTAACTAATTGGTTTATTTATCCTCGGAGACTTCGGTTATAAAACCATTGTCCGAGCGCTCTGCTTTACATCAATACTCTGCTGTAAAAAGGCAGTTAAAAGCCATGTGGTCAGCCCGATTGTACTGGGCTGGACCATATATACATAGGGACTTTGCAGAGTGGGTGCGGTGCTTTAATAAAAATCTAATTATTTGAAAATATCTTTACATAGGACTAGACTGCTTGAAAACTCGTTATAAACGCTAAAGTAACTCAACAGTGTAAAATCTATACTTGCCTAACAATGCGGATATAACAGCTTTTCTATTGGCTAATAGCTTTTTTTTAAACATGGCACTGATTGGCCGTAATCTCTTAATTAAAAAGACAAGTAGGTCAATCCGTTTTCCGATACAAAATTCAATTTCGCATCAGAAAACGCGAACGTAGAGCAACTAAAAAAGACCTCAAATCCTAACCCAATGTCGAAGCCGTTCATAGTGGTGTACGAAATAACTTTATCACGGTTACCTTAAAGACGGAAAACGCCCCAAACAACATCCTAGGTCACAACGTAAAGCCCGCACTATTCGCTAGTCTCCGTTGCTATAAATGCCAGATGTTCGGTCACGCATCCCAAGTCATTTCATTTTTTCTCATTCCATTCGTGTCATTGATCTCGCGGCGTTCGGACGTATTTCTTAAGCGGATTATTGGATTAGTCCAGTGTATACTCTAACTAATTAATTAATTTACATCCTCACTTTCGTGTTATTCAACTAAGGCTCTAAGCAAAATCGCAAACCAGGGGCTATCCTTAGGAGTCCGACTTCAGGGAAAGTACTCTGTTATAACAGAATTTAAGTGGAGTAGTGAAAGAAAGGAATCGCATTGAAGCAATTAGGATATCACTATATCTCTACGGTGGTTTTTCTCATAAGAATATATCAGGAGTAATTAAATCAGCAAATCAGCAATAATTCAGTAATAACTACGGTGCTTAGGGAAGGGTAACTAAAAGGTTAAACTAAGTCGAATCAACATTACGGGTGATACAATCTTTCTTAAGTGTGTTTCTGTGGGTGGAAGTGGAATTGGATAAAGAAGGGCAGAGGAAAGAAGTAAGTCTTGTTGAGTGTCAAACCTAACAATATTTTCCACCTTGACCATCCCAGCTAATTTATTTAACAGTTAGATATTTTTTGATATTAGTTTAGTGGATTTACCTCTCAGTATTATAAATTCGACTTAGAGATAACATTTTAGGTATTCGCTATTCGCATCGATTTACTCTTAACGAAACAGTATAATTACACTCTTGTTCAAACGCGCACCTGCTGGTATCTCTTTCACGTCCGCGCGGCTTCAATAATCAGCACTGGTGACCTACTTTTGATACAAAGACAAAAAATCCTTACTTTTTACAGATAAAATAGCGTAACATTTCTCAGCTAAGTAAGTGCGAAAAACTACAACAAAAAATATTTGGCGAATACACGGGCAACCGGGGTAAATTTGACCTACTTCGGCTCAAAATTAATCTTTTTCCCCTGAAAGGTCACAGTGGCAGGTCCAGCTATAATGACTCCGTGAAGGGGCGTGCATGGACCTGTAAATAAACTCTGAACAACAACATGCATCCCAAGTATGTAAAAACAACGCAAAATGCCCACATTGCGCAGGAAACCACTCGCACGCGTCGTGTAAAACAAGGGGCGTTAAGAAGTGCGCTAACTGCGGTGGAGGCCACAGCGCGGCGTATAGAGGGTGCCCAGTGTACCTCAAATACCAAACGTCAATAAATAGCAAAAATTTGCGCCTGACAAACCATTACCTTAATAACATAGAAACAACAAATAAGCGTCCCAACTTAACTCAAATTGCTAAACAACTGGTCGGAATTCTGAAGCCGAAATACTGACAATACTTTAGAATACATTTCCTGAAAATGAGGCTGAGCATCTCACCGTCCAAACTACACTGCCCGTGCAACCACCACCAACGCCCGAGCAAATCACAAAGGACAAACAGGCTACGAACCACATCTCCACACAACAACAACCTAAGCAATTACAAACTCATGGCCAACCTAATAACACAAACAACCCTGTAACTCCCAATCATCAACAACAAACAACACGACTGACACAACACAAATTTCATCACAGGAATCAGGAACACCATAAGAGCCCGCCTTTTCACTTACATAGGAATAGACTTGATAGGAACCGCAACCGCCCGACTCCCATCATGCGCCATACCCATCACAAAAGGCAAGCGCTAGCGCCGCCGTTCCCGGTATACTTCCGTCACGCGTACGATTTATATTAATTCAACTACTTAACATTTTCTAGCTCGTATATTCTACCACCATAAGCCCCTTAATGGCTAAGACAGCAAATAATATTTCAAACCTTACCGTATGTCGTGGAACGCCCGAGGGGTAGGCTGCCATAATACCAATAACAAATTGTATGAGCTTCAAAATTACGTAAACAATAAAGTACATGTAATATTCCTCCAAGAAACCAACTTTACAAGTAAAAATAAACAAGTTCAACTAAAGGGGTATCAAGACCCCGTGAGATCAATAGAAAGAGGAAAAACGTTGGGCACGGGTAGCTATATATGTTAAATCGGGCATCCCATTTACTGAAATCAAGATTAACCAAGACTGCCCCCATTGAGTCGTGTGCTGTCACACTTTTCCTTACTAAAAGCCTGTCTTTCCGTGTCCAATGTGTATACGCCCAAAATGAAGAACTATCCTAAAATCTTCCACTCAATAGATCATAGAAACAACAATATTATCGTTGGTGATTTTAACCTTAAGCACCCCTGCTGGAACCCCGAGGGCGACCCACGATGTGACGATAACGCGGAAAATCTTTTAAAATTAATCAATAACACAAACTTCAACTTCTTAAACGACGGCCAAGTCACGCGACTGTCCGACCGCGCCGATCAACTCGACAGCGCGATTGATCTCGCCCTCATATCAGCAAACTTGCAAGCCATAAGCGATTTCAATGTAATCGACAACACGTTTGGCAGTGACCATCTCCCTATCGTAATGAATATAAAACTAAGAGTCGAACACTCCCTTCCGTCAGTGCAACATAGGTGGAAAATCCACAAGGCTTCACCGGAACAATGGCAGAACTTTAAAACCCAATGCGATAATGAATTTCTCCCTAACCAAGATACCGCTGACCCTAACACTCACTTTCAATTCTATTTAACTAAGCTTACAACAGCGTTAGACAACTCTATCCCCATAGTAAACAAAAAACCAAAGAAAATTAAACGTTCAGTACCCTGGTGGAACCAAGAATGCGAAGCAGCCATTAAATATCGCGAACAATGCAGAAAAAAAATGCATCAAAATCAGAACAGGTCCTAAATACGAAAAACTTAAAGAAGCCCGCGCTACGATAAGACAAGGTATTAAAAAAGCGAAATTAGACAGTTGGAATGAATTCTGTAACAATCTATCGTACAAAACTACTAGTTAGGAACTGTGGGACCAGGTCCATCGAATGCAAGGCAGACCGCCCCCCTATAACTCATATATTCCGTATAAATGATGAGGTTCTCGTAACCAACGCGGATAAAGCTGCGGCCTTAGTCCAACATTACCAATCTGTAAGCAGCGACGAAGGCTATTCTGAAGCCTTCATCGCGCGGAAACTTAAAACTAAGACTGAATTTCCTACCTGGCTAGACTCCCATACTCAGAACAAAACTCACAAATACAATTCCCCTTTTAGCCTGTTCGAACTTGAAACTGCCCTGCTCACATGTAAAAATGGCGCACCAAGCGATGATAACATACACTATAAAATACTTAAGCAACTTCCTCCCTCCGCGAAACAGGAGCTACTGTCCCTATTCAATAAATCCTGGGCGGAAGGTACCCTTCCTGACGAATGGCATGAGGCCACAATGATTCCGATCCTCAAAGCTAATAAACCTAAAGACACCCCAGCCTCGTATCGACCGATCTCTTTAACCTCTATATTTACAAAACTAATGCAAACAATGATTAAACCGCGACTCTGCGCCTACCTTGAAAAACATAACAAAATTTCAAAAAATCAATCAGGGTGTAGAGCCCATCAATCATGCGAAGATCATATAGTACGCCTCGAAGCTGACATCAGAAGAGCTCAAACCCTCTGCCATTCGGTAGCAGCCGTTTTCTTAGACCTCACGGCCGCGTTCGATAAACTATGGAACGAACACGCAATCCAAATGTTACATGAGTTAGGAATAGAGGGTACTATTATAAAATGGCTGGCCGCTTTTCTCACAACGCGCAGAATCAAAGTAAGGCTTCATGACGCGACTTCTGAAACGGTAGATACGGTAAACGGCTGCCCTCAAGGTAGTGTTCTCTCACCCATATTATTTTCTGCTACAATGAACACACTAGATCGTAATGAATGACCAATCAATGACCATAATTCCCAAAATAACACCGATCTAATTAACCTTAGTAGAAGACAGTGCTATATGGACCACCTCAAAATCTCCTAAACTAGCAATTTCCAAAATTCTAAAAGCCTTAACTGCTATAGAAAATTGGAGTTCAACATACGGTTTTCAAATTAATCCTACAAAAACTCAAGCAATCGTTTTCTCAAACGGCGCCTCCAAAACGACATCTTAAAAAGTGACAGACCTTCCCCAATTAACTCTATGTACCTTGACAAAATTACTTTCCTAGGGATGAAATTTGATAAATATTTCACATGGAAAGACCACATCCTTAATTTGTCAGTGCGCTGCCAAAAAGATCTTAACTTCCTAAAATCATCGTCAGGCGCGTGATGGCTCTGTCAAACACAATGCTTGCTGAGTATTTGTCAGGCGGCCTGAGGGTGTTCGCGGGTCTGGTAAAAGTATGTCTTCGGGAAGCAAAATTGTCAGTACGGAGATTCCACTCACCCACGACAAATTTCTTTGCCAGGGAGTAGATCTCGGTAGGCGCCAGGGGTTCCCCCAACATCTACGACCCCCCTCAAGAGGCCCTCCTTAGCCTCCCTATCAGCCTGCTCATTCCCAATAATGTTGACATGTGCTGGACACCATACTNTAGTACTCCTACTGTTTTGGTGGGAGAAATTTTGAATCCCCATTCTATTGCCCATTTCCATATAGAGTCTAAGCCTGCTTGAGCCCTCTTTTGCAGGTGTGACATGTTAGACCCCTTTAACCAAGTGCCTGAATCATCAGCAAACTGGGAGATAACCATTCCTGAGTCTTTTACGGCATCAGGTAGGCCATTGACGATGAGGGAGAACAGAGTCGGGGATATTACGGACCCCTGAGGGGTGCCGCGGTCAGTTATGGCTACCTCTGATAGCTCCCCATCGACCTTGACCTGGATTTTACGACCCTCTAGGAAAGCTCTGAGGTAGTGGAAACAGTATCCAGTGATTCCATAGTCAGCTAGCTTTTTTAATATGCCAAATGTCCATGTTAAATCAAAGGCAGCCTGAAGGTCCAAAAAAATTGCAAGTAATGATTGCCCTTGATTTTTTGCAGAAAGAATGTCATGTTGTAATCTAGCTAGCTGATCTAGAGTAGAGCGCCCCTTCCTAAAGCCAGACTGGAAGGGGTTAAGTATGTTTCTAGATTCTAATAAGTGCTCTACTCTATTTTTCACCATTATTTCTAGTAATTTGCCTGCGTGAGAAGTTAAGCTTATAGGTCGATATGAATTTGGGTCGTTTTTGTCTTTACCCGGTTTAGGAATAGGAATCACTGTGGCCTGCCTCCACTCGGGTGGTACCGTGCCTGTCTTATACACCTGATTAAAAAGGTTAAGCCATATATTAAGAGTTATGGCCGGCATATTTGTAAACATTAAATATGATATTTTATCAGGTCCCGTGGCAGTATTGCTCCTGGTGTTAATAGCGCTATATAATTCTGTAAGAGAAAAAGGTAAATTGAGAGGCGTGCTGTTGTCCCCAGGCTCATTTAAAATGTTTTTGTGCTCCGTCTCAAACCGCTTTTGATAGTTCAATGTTTCAAGGGAAAGGTTTGAGTCACTGGAGACAGATTTGAAGTGTTGTACCAAAAATTGAGCCTTTTCCCTTGGGGTAGTGGCAATTTCGCCTTTGTTTTTAAGTAGCGGCATAGGAGTAAATGTGTTTCCTTTAATTCTCCGGATCTTTTGCCAAAAGTCCTTAGTGTTTTTCTTGTTAATAATTGCTGAGTCGCCGAATTCTTTCCAATTTTTGTGTTTTTGCTTCCAAAATGACCCGCTTTGCATGGTTTTCGAGGGACCTATAATTAAGAATGTTATGCTCAGCGGGGTTCTTTTTAAGTATTTTTAATGCTTTTTTCCTGTCCTGTACCGCTTTTGAGCACGCCTCATTCCACCACGGAACCCTATTTCTGGTCTTAACCTTGCCGGAGGAAACCGGTATGCTACATTCCGCCATGGACAGTATCTAATTTTTTAAGGTGTTACAAAATTTATTGGGGTCCTGGGAGTGTACATCTGCAAGGGAGATATCTGTGCAGAGGTCCCTAAACTGATCCCAATTTGCTTTTTCTAGTAAATTTTCTTGCTCCCCTGAGCATTGGGCATCTGTTCCCTGTGCAATATAGTTGAACAGGGTAACCTGTTGTGGGAGGTGGTCAGATCCCATGGTATCATGAATGGTTTCCCATGCAGACGCACTGGCTATCCTGGCATAAGCAGCAGTCAGGTCAATGTGTGAGTTTAACCCAGTGGGGTTTAGTCTGGTTGGAGAACCATCATTGAGCATTGAGCAGTATAAGATCTTGCTCGTCCAGGGGCCGGTTCTTATCGATAACCAATCTAATTGCTAATACCACAATAGCAGTGCTACCATCCGGTTTTAACTGGTTGTTCACTCACAGAAGTTCACAATTAATATTATTTTTAATGTAAATAGCGAGGCCCCCAGCAGTGTTATGATTTAATATATGATTTTTAAACTCACAATTATATCCTGGTATGTGTTTAATATTTTTATTGGAGAATTTTGTCTCCTGTATACATATAACGTGTACTTGGGGATTATTGTCTATATAATGTTTCAATTCTGTATGCTTGTTGGTGGAAAAACCACCAACATTAAAGGAAATGATTTTAAGCTGACTGTCCATAGTGGAGGGAAATTAACTTGCGTTTAAATAGATTAATTTTTTGATGAGGGGATTAAGTACCCAATTTATGACCGACACAGGCCCCTTTGAGTTTCGCGGGGGTCCTGGCCGGCCGGGATGATTTATTTTTAGATGAAGGGGGGCCGCTGGCCGGAGGGGGGCAGCCTGGGTCTGCTAATTTTGGAGGGTCCCCAGTTCCAGAATGGCTTTTTGTTTTGATGGTATATCAGGGGGTTGACCTTTGTTGATGATATTCTATGGTTTTTAAACCGTGAATCAATTTTTGCGTAAATGTATGAGGTAACATGACACCCAGTAGGCTTTTGATGGTCCTTAAGTATCTCAGCTATAAGGTCCGACAGCTCGCTGAGATGAGCGCTTCTGTAAGTGTGACCTGTTGCTTGCGGATCCTTTATTTTTATAAATGAATCCCCTGCAATCGACTTACGTTGGGGATGTATGGGTGTCAACCACTCTGGGACGGTTAGGGGAGCACTAACTCGGGGCTCCTCCTCTATTTGGCAGACACCAGAAATTGAAAGAAGCTCCAATGAACTGGAGTGCCCCGATATGTGATAGTTTGGAGTAACTGGCACCGATACCAGGGAGTCGTTCCCCGTAACATTAAAAACAGAATTGTCTGACAGTGGCGTGCCACTACAGGTGGGGAAAATGTCAGACAGCGGGGAGGAACCCCTGGTAGCCACAGGTGGGCGTCTATGAGTGGGTGAGTCCCCTTGTATATGCGATACAGGGGGAGTGGTGTGTATTTCAAGTGAATGTTTGGCGACCGGTTCCACGGGAGTAATCTTGGGATGGGTTTTACTTTTATAGGGTTGAGGGGGGGGTACTCTTACCCACTAACCCCTCAACTATTAGACATGTCCTCCCGGTATTGGTCGTGCTATTACCGGGGGAGGCGTATTTAGGCGGAGACTTGGAACCGGTTGTGGTGGAGGTGTTTCGGGCGCCCACGCTGTGGCTCACTGTATCAGGTGCAAATAGCCTGCTCTCCGCCTCGGACTAGGTGACCCCATAAAAACTAGCATAAGTAGCTATAGCCGTAGCCTTCTTGTAAGAGGGGCGCCCCTGGTAGGAAGCGGAGTGCAGGCCGCCACAGTTGGTACAAAAACGTGTTTTGTTGAAGCACCTTCTCTGGCAATTAGGTCCGGCACAGCGACAACACGAAGCGGTGGACTGGCATTTACCTCTGCTGGCTATATGACCAAAGCCCTGGCAGTTGTAGCACCGGGCCGGTTTAACTGGGCATGGACGGATTTCCAGTTCAACACAGGTGCCGGCTACCAGGACTTTGTTGGGGACTGGGCCGGAAGTGAGGATAGTAATTTTAACCATTCTCGGAAAGCCAGGGGGAGGTGTTCGGGAGGGTACAACCCTTTCCAGGTTTGTAATTAGGTTTGTTATTAACAGGTTGGATGAAGGTATTGCAGGGTTAAAAACAAGACATTTTTTAAGTTCGGTTAAATCCTGGCTTTCCGGGATCCCTGCTATTTGACCAGTAACTGTCCACATGTTTGACAGAGACAAGGCCCGGACCGCGACTTTGCCTAGGAGAAATGTCCCTTTAGAAAGAAGGGAGGCAAGCGCTTGAGCGGACTTGAGCTGCAGGAGAACGCAGCCAGATGCCAAAGGCACAGTCCGCTCAACAAGCCCGGGTGGTTCCTTGGCAAAACATAAGGCCAGTTGAAATATAGTAAAGAGGGACATTATTGGGCCTGTGCCTACACTACCGACTGACTGGAGAAGGCACTTAAAGGGCATGATGTTGTGAGACAGATACTGATTATCCAGCCCTGAAAGCGCCTCCCCCAGTAAAGGGGTCAGATTTTTGGTCTGCCCCTTGACAGATTTGTGTTGGATGGACATTTCAGAAAGAAATATTTAACGAGACGGGACGAGAAGAGAGGAAATAAAAATTGATTTATTTTTAGAGATTGAAACCTTAATGTAACGCAATTTAGATTAAATATCAGATGAATATAGTATATCACCGTTGAAATTATCACAGTAAAGCCGTAAAAAATGGTATAAGCACCTCACCGATAAACAACCCAATGTTGTGTATATATATCAATTATGAAAGAAGTTATGTCATTTGGTATTTATAAAATACTAAGTGAAAATGGCCAAAGAAAATTTCGGATACCAAATAACGTCCGAAATACTGCAAGTTTGGATTTTTACGAAAATAGAAAAAAAATGAGTCAATGGACGGGAAGGTTACGTTGTAGTGGTGGGCTGTAGAGGCAGTCTGCTGATTCGTGTCGGTTGTCTGCGGTTAACTCTACTTTTTTCATACAGCAGCTCAAAAAACTTAGTTTACGTTTCCACGTCAGTAATGGCGACCGGAAGGAAATCGTAATTTCGACTGGCGCGACTGTCAATACTATATAAACTGTTCGCTGAAGTTTCTTAAGCTACGGGATCGGTCGATCTTGGTCGAATTTCATTTTTTTTCATGGACGACCTCATAAGTCGATTAACTATTTTATCTATTTTGAATCCGCGCATATTAAATTAATTATGATTTTAAATATTATTATAATTGTTCTTTTACAATTTATTGACTTACTAACCATTTTCAAAAGATTTCTATTTTATGATGCGCATCGACTCGGCGTCATATCGCGGATCGCGGCTTGCCTCGGCATGTCGCGGCAGACAGATGCGAAGCATCGCGGCGAAATGCGACGTTCCACCGCGAACTAACGCGGCTTCAACGGCCGACTCGGCATCGACTCGTTGCGCCTTGACGCCGCGGATCGCGAAATATGTTTGTTCCGCGTGGGCTGTACTGTATGCGAATATTGGACGATCACACATTTTACAGTATAAACATGCGTGTTGCGCATGCGCGGTTAAAGTCACCTGTTATTTAATTCACATGCATACAGTTCATGCAGGATAATACATTAATTATACCCCCACAAACGAAGTTTAGGGGGGCATATAGGAGTGAGCCTGTCTGTCCGTCTGTCGGTCTGTCGGTCGGTCCGTATTGGTTGTCCGCTCTCTAACTCAAGTTGTTTTGATCCGATCTTCACCAAACTTGGTCAGAAGTTATATCTAGATGATGTCTAGGTTAAGTTTGAATATGGGTCATGCCAGGTCAAAAACAAGCTCACGGGGTCACTTAGTGCGTTTTAAACATTCAGCATGTTGTCCGCTATCTTATTCAAGTAGTTTTCATCCAATCTTCACCAAACTTGATCAGAAGTTGTATCTAGTTGATATATAGGTCAAGTTTGAATATATGTCATGCCAGATCAAAAACTAGGTCACGGGGTCTCTTAGTGCGTTTTTTAACATTCAGCATTGTGTCCGCTTTCTAATTCAAGTAGTTTTCAGTTGATCTTCACCAAAATTGGTCAGAAGTCTTATCTAGATGATCTTAAGGCCAAGTTCGAACATGGGCCTTGCCGGGTCAAAATCTAGGTCACGGGGTTACTAAGTGCGTTTTAAACATTGAGCATGGTGTCCGCTCTCTAATTGAAGTAGTTTACTTCCGATCTTCACCAAACTTGGTCAGAAGTTTTATATAGATGATCTCTAGGCCAAGTTCGAACATGGGCCTAGCCGGGCCAAAAACTAGGTCACGGGGTCACTTACCGGTAGTACGTTTTACACATTCAGCATGGTGTCCGCGCTCTAATTCACGTAGTTTTCATCCGATCTTCAACACACTTAGTCAGAAGTTGTAACAAGATAATATGTAGGGCAAGTTCGAACATGGGCCATGCCGGGTCAAAAACTAGGTCACGGGGTCACTTAGTGCGATTTAAACATTGAGCATGGTGTCCGCTGTTTTTTGTGTGAAGACAACATGCAAAATATTCTGTGTCAATGCGGCATGTGGGGGTTTTTGTCACGTCTGTGACAAAGCTCTAGTATTGCTTTTATTGTTTGCGTACACTAGTTGTCCCCCTTTGTTTCAACATTTCCATGCTTTGGCTTTGACAATAAAAACATTTTACTATGTTTTGGTTTAATACGTTATTTAAAATATGTTTCATATGAAATGTATGGGCTCTTCTGATAAGGATGAACATTATTCCATATTTTATTAAAATGCAAACAAGATAATTGATTTTTTAAGCTGTTATTATGTTTCGGTGCATTTGGCTAGGTTTTTCTAAATAAGGTTGAAGGTTAGCATAAAATAAAAACAGAATGGCGTTACCTATATTGTCTTTTCTATTACATAATAAGTGTTGAATTTTGGTGAATTTGGCTAGGTTTTTCAAAATTGGGTCGAATGTTAGCAAAAAATTAAAACAAAATGGTCTTATCTAATATTGTATAGTTAAATAAGTTAAGTGTAAAGCTATTTGTTTAAGCTCAATTGCATTGAAAGCCTTTGGCTCATTGAAAATCTCTCGAGTCCGTTTTCTGGGTAGAACCAGTACTTGGTGTATTTGGAGGGAGTTTAAAGGAACGCTCCCACAATGGGGATCAAACCCATGACCTTCCGGTCGCTATGCAGCACCATATCCACTACGCCAGGGTGACATCAGTTGTTATATTTGTTATTTATTGTTGTGTATTTGTTGTTTTATATAAAAAGTGTTGAATCTCCAGGACAGCCAACAGCTGCGCAGCCTCTGGATGATGATGACTGACCCAGAAACCGGACTTGATTTCTAAAACTTTCGAGTCCGACTGCGTAACCTGCACAACTGTATCCATGGAAACCGCAATGTGGACTGGTTGTTGAAGCATGACAAAGTGTCTGACATGTCAGTGATTGGTTGTGCATTGTGTTTTTAAAATAAATTTAAGGGACATTCGCAGTTTGGGATGCTGTTTGTTGGTTGGTTGGTCTCCTTTGTGTCTGACCCATAACTCTACTGTGCAGAATTGGATTTCAAAATAAAAGGAGACAAATGATCACTATGACAGCTTGGATGCAATTTACCATCTTCACCATTTATACATGTGATATAAACTCTATTACTGTCAGCCTCGTTGTGGTAAAACTGGACTTAATGCATGTGCGTAAAGTGTCATCCTAAATAAGCCTGTGCATTCCACACAGGCTAATCTGGGACGACAGAACTCCATTTTCGCTAAAAGAGACGTATCTTAAACAAAAAAAACATAAAAGTGGAAAAGTGTCGTCCCTGATTGGCCTGTGCGACAGGTATTAAGCCCAGTTCTCTCAGAACGAGACTCACTGTTATTTGCAGGTCTCAGGCGATTGCTATCGGCAGAGCTCTGATAGATGCCACGTTCCTCAGCCCCCTGCAGTCCCCCGCCACACCTTTCAGGGACGACTACACCCTCTTCAGACCAACAGAAGTAGGTAAACACATTTTGTTTCTCAGTTGTGTAGTGTATAGAAAAATCTTTTTTTTGCCAAAAATATATTTAATAAGTTAAACTGGTAAGGCAAACACATTGTTTTTCGCAGTTGTGTAGTGTATAGAAGAATCTGGGGTCGGCCACAAATACATTAAATAAACTAAGGCACACACTTTCTTTCTCAGTTGTGAAGTGTATAGGAAAATATGTGTTTTGCCACAAGTTAATCAAATAAATTAAATTCTTCCCCAGTACTGTATGAGGATGAAAAAGGGACTTGAGGCCTACTCAGGGAGCGCACTGCCTTGTTATTAATTTCAGTTTTGTATTGCATTGAAGGCTCTTGGTCTTGCAAAGAATAGTTTAAACTCCTCACCAGCAAAAGTTGACAGATTAATTTCCATTCAACAAAAATAACAAACAATACCCACATGATGTTTGAAATATCTCAAACAATACCCACATGATGTTTGAACTATCACAAACAATACCCACATGATGTTTGAAATATCTCAAACAATAACACATGTTTTTTTAAATATCTCAAACAATACCCACATGGTGTTTGAACTATCACAAACAATACCCACATAATGTTTGAAATATCTCAAACAATACCACATGCTATGTAAACTATCACAAACAATACCCACATGATGTTTGAACTATCACAAACAATATCCACATGATGTTTGAAATACCTCAAACAATACCACATGCTATGTGAACTATCTCATACAATACCACATGCTATGTGAACTATCACAAACAATAACACGTGCTTTTTTAAATATCACAAACAATAACACATGCTTTTTTAAATATCCCAAACAATAAACACATGGTATTTAATATATCACAAAAAATATCCACATGCTCTTTAAAATATCATAAACAATACCACATGCTCTATGAAATATAACAGACAATATCCTCACGGTTTGTGAAATATCACAGAAAATACCACATGTTCTTTGAAATGTCACAAACTATACCACATGCTCTTTCAAATATCGCAAGAAATATTGACATGCTCTTAGAACTATCACAAACAATACCACATGTTCTTTGAAATATCACAAACAATATCCATATGCTCTTCGAAATATCACAAACACTATGCACATGTTCTTTGAAATGTCACAAACACTATCTATATGATCTTGGAAATATCACAAACACTATCCACATGCTCTTTGAAATATCACAAACAATATCGACATGGTATTTTATGTATCACAAACAATACCACATGTTCTTTGAAATGTAATAAACACTATTCATTTGCTCTTGGAAATATAACAAACAATATCCACATGATATTTTATATATCACAAACAATACCACATGCTCTTTAAAATATCACAAACAATACCACATGCTCTTTGAAATATCACAAACAATACCACATGCTCTTTGAAATGTCACAAACAATACCACATTTCTTTGAAATGTCACAAAGAAGACCACATGTTTTTTTAAATGTCACAAACAATACCAAATGTTCTTTGAAATAGCAATTAATTCCACATGTTCTTTGAAATGTCACAATTAATACCACATGTTCTTTGAAATGTCACAAACAATACCACATATTCTTTGAAATGTCACAAACAATACCACATGTTCTTTAAAATGTCACAAACAAGACCACATGTTCTTTGAAATGTCAAAAAAAAGACCACATGTTTTTTTAAATGTCACAAACAATACCATATGTTCTTTGAAATGTCACAATCTTTGCAATGTCACAAACAATACCACATGTTCTTTGACATGTCACAAACAAGACCACATGTTCTTTGAAATGTCACAAATAATACCACATGTTCTTTGAAATGTCACACACAATACTACATGTTCTTTGAAATGTCACAAACACGACCACATGTTCTTTGAAAAATCACAAACAATACCATATGCTCTTTTAAATATCACAAACGATACCACATGTTCTTTGAAATATCACAAACAATATCCACATGTGCTTTTAAATATATCAAACAACAACCATATGCTCTTTGAAATATAACAAACAATAACAATATGCTCTTTGAAATATTACACACAATAACCATATGCTTTTTGAAATATTACAAACAATAACCGCATGCTCTTTGAAATATCACAAACAATACCACATGTTCTTTGAAATATCACAAACAATATCCACATGTTAATTGAAATATCACAAACAATAACCATATGCTCTTTGAAATATAACAAACAATAACCACATGCTCTTTGAAATATAACAAACAATACCACATGCTCTTTGAAAAGTTACAAATTATACCATATGTTTTTGAAATATTACAAACAATACCACATGTTCTTTGAAATATCACAAATACTATTCAAATGCTCTTTGAAATATTAATAAAAAACAACATGCTCTTTGAAATGCCACAAACAATAACTACATGTCCTTTGAAATATTACAAACAATAACACATGTTCTTTGAAATATTACAAACAATACCACATGCTCGTTGAAATTTCACAAACAATAACCACATGTTCTTTGAAATATTACAAACAATACCAAATGTTGTTTGAAATATAACAAACAATATCACATGTTCTTTGAAATATCACAAATACTATTCAAATGCTCTTTGAAATGTTACGCACAATACCACATGTTCTTCGAAATATAACAATCAATACCACAGGTTCTTTGAAATATAACAAACAATACCACAGGTTCTTTGAAATATAACAAACAATACCACATGTTCTTTGAAATATTACAAACCATACCACATGCTCTTTGAAATGTCACATACAATAACCACAAGTTCTTTGAAATATCACAAACAAAAACACATGCTTTGAAATATTACAAACAATACCACATGCTCTTTTAAATGTCGCAAACAATAACCACATGTTCTTTGAAATATTTCAAACAATACCACATGCTCTTTGAAATATCACAAACAATTCCACATGTTCTTTGAAATGTCACAAACAATACCACATGTTATTTGAAATATCACAAATACTATTCAAATGCTATATGAAATGTCACAAACAATACCACATGTTCTTTGAAATGTGACAAACAATAACCAAATGCTCTTTAAAATATTACAAACAATACCACATGTTCTTTGAAATATCACAAACAATACCATCTGTTCTTTGAAATATTACAAACAATACCCCATGTTCTTTGAAATGTCACAAACAATACCACATGTTCTTTGAAATGTAACAAACAAGACCACATGTTCTTTGAAATGTCACAAACAACACCATGTGTTCTTCGAAATGTCACAAACAATACCACATGTTCTTTAAAATGTCACAAACAAGACCAAATGTTATTTGAAAAATCACAAACAACACCGAATGCTCTTTGAAAAATCACAAACGATACCACATGTTCTTTGAAATATCACAAACAATATCCACATGTTCTTTGAAATATAACAAAAAATAACCACAGGTTCTTTGAAATATTACAAACAATACCACCTGTTCTTTGAAATATTACAAACAATACCACATGCTCTTTGAAATGTCACAAACATTACCACATGTTCTTTGAAATATAACAATCAATACACACATGTTTTTTTAAATATAACAAACAATACCACATATTCTTTGAAATATTACAAACAATACCACATGTTCTTTGAAATATTACAAACAATACCACATGCTCTTTGAAATGTCACAAACAATACCACATGTTCTTTGAAATATTACAAACAATACCACATGTTCTTTGAAATATAACAAACAATAGCACATGTTTTTTAAAATGTCACAAACAATACCACAGGTTCTTTGAAATGTTACAAACAATTCAACGTGTTATTTGAATTATAGCAAACAATACCACATGTTCTTTGAAATATCACACATACTATTCAAATGCTCTTTGAAATATCAGAAACAATATTCAAATCCTCTTGAAGCGTGCTAAAAACATATGTTCTGATAATATCTCAGCACATTTTATATAGGGGTTCTCTAAACATTATAGAAGTTTCTTAGATCAGTTCAGTTCTTTCTATCTCAGATGAGTGACTTAGGGCCATCAAAGCGATTAAGTTAAATGTGCACTAAACAATGTTATCTGTATATTAAGTCATGTACGTGATTTAAATTGTTTCGCCACTGCTGCTTCAGCTTAAGCATTACTCATAGTGTTTAGAAACGGGTATCAACGCCAGAGTTTCTTTTACCCAAAATTCAAATTAGGGAAACCTGACCTTTGAGAATATATTGTTGAATCTGGGCCATGCTTGTCATAAAACAAGGTTATCAGATCAGAACTAAAAACGACATTGTTACCACTCTAAAGGTCACATTTATAATTAAATATTAATGACACTTGGCCAGAATGTTTATCTTGAAATTATCTAAGTCATGTGTGAATCTTAACAACATATATGCCAAGTTTAAATCTGGGAAATGTGTGTCAAAAACATTTATTTAGTTATTTAGTTGTGTTTACAGTTTTCAACAGTATTAAGTTATATCAAAGTGGTCAGTTTATCAACTCACACTTTTTTCCTGGGTTAGCTAGTTTACCAGTACTAATTGCACATACTTATGACAGTAACTGAAAACTATGCTACTAAAATCAGATTTAGGGGGAGAAAGGCGGTAGAAAGGATATGACCAATCTTTTAACAAGCTTTATGTCTGGGCAAGGGATTGATCCAGCCATCCTCGGATTTTTCGTCCTGCGCTATCCCTACTAAGCTAACCATTTCAAAAAGAATTTATTCACCAGGTGACCGCTTAGAAAAACCTCGTAACCACTCTAGAAGCAATATTAGTGCCTCAATCTTTATGTAACTTTGTCAAAATGGAACTTGTGGCAATATTAAGACCAAGGTGAAATATAGGTCGTGTGTGTCTAAAAACTTCATCACCAGGCCATGTGATAGAAAAGCACTGTTAGGACTCTGAAAGCCACTTTTTTGATAAAACATGATAAAACTGTGTAAAAATAGTTATCTTGACAATATCTAGGTCAAGTTGGAATCAGTTCATAATTCGCTCGTGGAGGTTTCTCTGCTCTGGTTGATGCATTATTGAGTAAATTCTTGGACTCAGAGCCGAATTTTTTACCTTGGAATTTTCGAAGATATCACATCTTCTTCATCAGCTGATCACTAGCTAACTGACGTCACAGTCACATGACCGGTGAAGGGTCACGTGACATGAGGAGACTGTCATACACCCGGGGTACCCTACTCCACAGAGCCAAAACCCTAATAACAAAAGAAAAAGACCAGAAAGATGAAATCGAACATGTGAAATCCGCTTTAAGAACCAACGGATACCCGGATTGGATATTCAGACTACCTAAAAAGAAAGAGAAAGCAGTAGACAAAGATAAGGGAACACAAAAGAGACCGACTGCAGGCATACCTTATATCAGGGGCACCTCAGAAGTATTGGCTAGAGTATTCAAAAAACATGGAGCCAACATCTTCCACAAACCTTTTAATTCCATCAGACAGAACCTCACCAAAGTTAAAGACAAAACAGACAAAATGAAGAAATGTGGTGTGATCTATCATGTTCAATGTGAGGACTGTAAAAATGACTATGTAGGTGAAACAGCGAGACAATTAGACACTAGATTGAAAGAACACCTTACACGAACTTCTTCTGCCATATTTGAACATTGTAAACAAACAGGTCACAAGATCGACCCTAACAAAACCAAAGTACTCACCTCCGAAGAACATCTATGGAAACGCAAGGTGAAAGAAGCAATTGAGATTAAACAGCGGCGGCCATCACTTAACAGGGACGAGGGACTCGAGCTACCCCGGGTGTATGACAGTCTCCTCATGTCACGTGACCCTTCACCGGTCATGTGACTGTGACGTCAGTTAGCCAGTGATCAGCTGATGAAGAAGATGTGATATCTTCGAAAATTCCAAGGTAAAAAATTCGGCTCTGAGTCCAAGAATTTACTCAATAATACAGTTCATAATTGTCTTAAAACTACGTCGACTTATCAAATATTAGAAAAGTCATGTTACAAATTAAGAAGCCACATTTTTACCCAATCTTGATGAAGCTTGGTCAGAATATTGATCTTGACAATATGAAGGCAATCTTTGAATCTGGGTCAAATGGATTAAAAAAACAAGTTCACAAGATCAAGTCATAAACAATTGGATTACTGTGCACTCATGTGAGTGCCTTAGGGTCATCATCTTTAAGGACAGAATCCTAACAGTAATACATTTAAACCACTAGCTTTCATTGAAACATATAACAAAATCCAATGGTCCTACTATATAATTATTAATTTCCCGTCGCCTCAATAACATTTTACCAGCCCAGTGAGTTAACATGAAGCATAATGGTCCACTATTTTATCATGGAAAAATCATTGATCTTAATAAATTTCCCTTAAATAGGCATTTCATGCATACAAATTAAAGGATCAAATTGAATTCAATGGAATATACAACAATTCAATTTATCTAAAATTCTCCTTTTGGACAGACACGTATTATGATGCTACAAGAAAGTGTTTTAATATAGGCTAAACAGCAATCTAGGGTATGAAACATATGCATGTCTGTTGTCATTTGCCTAGCATAACAAAATCTTAAACATATAATGATGTTGCTCTGCTTTTTTAGTGCAGTATGAATTGATGGTATTAATGAAAACTGAGCTATGTGATGGACAAATTATGAAAAAAAAATGGAACCTTAAAATTGTATGCATCAACATTACTAATATTTGGGCTATTAAGTACGACCATACATTCATGGCAGTAATACTGTCAATGACATAATTTGGTTAATTGTATTGAACAAAATATACATATAGATTTTAATATCAGTACTTTAACCACCATTACAGCTGTGGGATTGAATATACGCACTTTAAGGAAAATTAAAACTTCTATATTTTGTCTAGTCGATACACACTACAGTAACACATCATATTCTATTAGCAATAGTTTTATTATCTTTCTTGAAATTTTTACAAGCCTTTTGAAGAGGTTTAAAAATACAAACGTACTGTGTAAATAAATTATGATATATATTTTTATGCCCCCGATGGTGGGCATATAGTGATTGCACTGTCCGTCTGTCTGTGTGTCCGTCTGTCTGTCTAAAATTCCGTCACACTTTGCGTTTAGGTTTCGAAAATGTGGAACAACACTTTGCCGTTAGGTTTATACAAATGTGGAAAAAGGGGCATATGTCATCCTATGGTGACCAGCCTTGTTTTTTCAGTGTCTACACATTTTAACCACACTAATTCAGTGTGACAGTAGTTTGTATGTAATCTTTTAATAGATTTACCGTTGTATGATAACATGCAACTCAAATGATTTGATAATGTGTACTGTATCATCAGGGTAAGTGATAAATCAAATGTTTATCTGTAAACAGTACGGTCCAAAGTATTATATTAGTTGGTTTTAGCCAAGCTGAAGGGGTGTAATTTAAGACTACAGATTTATATTTAATATTTACACTAAGGTGATCAAGATGGCAATGTTTTCTCGATCAACTTTGGCTAAAGGATCTGATTCAGTTACAGACTTTTGTTGTTCATCATGTCTAGAGCACAATATTGACCAGTTGGCTAAGTTTTACTGCAATAACTGCCTCAAGTTTTATTGTGGAAAATGTATTTAACCGCATGGTCAGTTGTTTGGGAAACATGTGACGTATGCAAGGGGAGACACAAGTAAGTGGCCATCGTCCAAGGAAGTGGAGGATTTCCTTCAGAAATGTGACCTTCATGAAGACAAATGTTCAGAAATGTTTTGCGAAGATCACAGTCAGCTCTGCTGCGCTAGGTGTGCTTTCCTCCATCACAGGTAATTTAGACAAGTATTTGATTTCCAATATGTTTATTTTAATTAATAGACCATTCAATATAGCATAATTTAGATCATTCAAGGACAAATTATATTTGATTTTATGTGCATGTGAATCATTTGAATAAAATACTGATAGTAACTAATATTAATTATGTGTCTATTAAAAATAGAAATTATGGTTTAAGTATAAAAATGAAAACATTCCATATTTAAGACTATTACCTGAAGAGGGAACAGGAAAACATGATAAACCACCGTTTTGACATATATTTGCATAATGGCAATTACAAAACAAACAAATATTGAATTACTGTTTTCATTTAGACAATGTGCTGAAGTAACAGTGATATCCGAAGCAGTCGAAGGCCCCTACCAGACTTGCAGCAACTATCAAGAAAGATGCAAACTATTCTTGTTGAACTGTTGAGAAACTTCAGAATAATTTGGACACCAGCATGCAGTCTTTGCAGGTCTCGTACAACCAACAATTACATGAAATACAGCAAACACGCCAGAAAATAAATACCATTTTAGACGAGATTGAAAAGACCACCATAAAAGTTCTAGATGATAAGATGACCTGTCTGAAAGCTTCGCTCAATACTGATCTGGACAATTGCAGAAAGCTCAAAAATGAACTTGAACGGCTAAGTTACGCAATACACAATGTTGTTGATAAGGGCAAAGCAGAACTAATATTCATTGCATGTAAGAAATGTCTGGAAAAGGTTAAGCAGTCTGAAACTTATCTGAAGAAGAACTCTGTTCAAATGAAAAGTTTACTGACATTCCAGGCCGACGGTGGTGTTCAACAGAACTTGTCTAAACTCTCAGGTCTGGGGAGGATTGTGGTATGTACTCGAGCTGTGCCTCTGCATGGTGACCCAGACCAGGTATTTACTGTGCAAGAGACGGCAAAGTATGATGTGAGCATACCAAGTGAGTCGATACAGAGGTTGTATATCACCGCCATCTGTGGTGTCTCTAATGATCAGATCCTTGTAGCAGATTGGGGCAATAAACGAGTTAAGCTACTAGATCAGCAATACCAGGTGGTGGGACATTGTGATTTTACTGATGCTCCAAGTGAAATGTGTCAAATCACACCAAGTGAAGTAGCTGTTGTTGTGAACAAGGGGGAGACTCATGATGTCCAGTTTGTTCTTGTGAATGGTAGGCAGCTTGTTAAGGACAGGAAGTTACAGTTTCAACGTTACTGTTCTGGTATTGCTCATAATCTGCAAGACCTGTATCTCACTTCTGGTACTGCACTTTACAAGTATTCATTTAGTGAAACCCTGTTGAATAAGCTTTATGAAGATACATCAGGTGGAGGCACAGGTAATATTATGGTGGATATATCCAGTTATCATTTGAAATAAATATAAAGAATATTAAAATTGTATTATGATTTATACATATTTTCATGTGTATATAACAGTCAGTTGTTTATTCACATTTGAACATTCCAGATAATTATTTTTGCAAGTTATAGACATTATAATTTCATCGTTAGTAAATGAAAACTCCCCAACAATAATGTCCTTCCTTTTCTTAAGTACTATCTTGACTAGTTTCTATACTGTATGAGAGTTTTTATTGGTATAATAGACAACTTTAAATTATGCCAAAATAATAATCATGTAAGCAAGCTTTGACTTTGTCAGTGAGCATAGTTTCTTACTTAGAGAATGTTTTTGATGTGTATGTCACATGGTTTCAGCATAAAATAATCCTGCATGTATACATTGTAAGAAAAAAAGCATAATATATTAATTAAAACAAATAGCTGATATGATCAAGATGTAACAGTGTCTTTATTAACCTAATTATTCGGTATAGACTTACAAATGTAAGTACAATGTACATTGATTCTATTCTATTTTACAGTATGTAAGTGTGCAGTGAGTCCTTCAGGTTGCACGATATTTGTCACCAACTATTCTCTCGGCAAGGTCCTCACCCTGGCAAGAGATGGAACAGTTCTCCACACCTTCAAAGACCCAAACCTACTAGGCATACGTGGTCTGCATGTGACAGATAGGGGACAGGTGCTGGTGTGTGGACGTAACTCCCATACTATCCTACAGCTGGATGGTGAAGGCAACAAGAAGCTGGCAAATTTGCTACCAAGAGTGATGGACTTGATTGCCCAATCTCAGTCTTCTACAATAGGGCCACAGCATCCATCATTGTAGGACAAGCGTGTAGCCCCAAACTCCTGGTCTTTAAAGTAAAATAGTTTTGTTTCACAAGTTTCAGTAAAAACATTTTTAACAAGTACTTACAAGATGAATTATGGGCTACACCCAATTCTTATTCAGTAATACGTTTTTATGGTAATTCACCTTGATGATTTATTTTGTTCCCAAGTAATGCTAAATCATTATTATTGTTTTTAAAAAGTAATAAAATAATAATACATAATTATTGTAACGTCGATCACTAAAAAGTGTTATGTTCAATTGCATAATTTTTGGTGGAAGATTTGTAGTGTTGTCATACAAATAAAAAAATTGTTATCATCTGTTGCAAGGAATCAACTGTATTTTTCTGCTGATCATTTTTTATTTAAATTATTTTAAATATAGTTAGTAAGTGTATTGTTAATATAATCTTGATATATATTTTTAAAACTACTAACATGACTGTACATATAGATTTACTTGTTGTTATTTGTGATGATCTAGAATATTTTTGTAAAATTGTTCTGCAATCTTAAAACAGGGTGCAGTTTAGGAGATGTTTAAGGTTTTACTTGTATTCTTTAATTGTTACCTTGTTTTCTGTTTAAAAACATATTTAGAAACATGGAGAAACGATTACCATCGATCATATTTATTTTAAAAGTTGTATATATATGAACCGAATTCCTCTTTATTTAAAAGTATTTTTGGTTTCAATTGTTTCCCTTCATAATTCCATTAGAGATTTAATGTTTAATTTAAATTCCCCTATTTCGAATTATCACTATTTCAAGAACCCATTAATCCTGTCCATTCTCAAGTTTAAATACCTAGTAATACCATGATTATTCAAAGTGCCAATCTGCAAGTTCTTAATCTATTTTCACACATTATGGATAACAGTAGTTGTTCTTGACTCTTGATTTCTTACGTTGTTTAGTCTCAAATGTCAAGAACATGTTAAATAATTTTGGATTTGGTTATGTATTTGTAAATCCAAACGTTGTTCACGTTAATAGTTTTATTAGCGAGTTCAAATGTAGACTTGTAGATAGCTTTAAACAGTAGTGGTATGGTAAAATGAATAACAGTTCTGTATTAGATATGTTTAAAGTTTTTATAACCTCTTTGGTATATGAAGAATATTTAGACTTACATTCCTAGGCGTCTGCGCTTATTTTTTGTAAGATTAAGAGTGTCTGCACACCCGTTGAGGAGCCAAACTGGCAGATGCGCTCAGAATAACATACCAAGGAATGAACGTTATTGTTTATGTTGTAATGAATTTGATTTAGAAGACGAATACCTTTTTATATGTATATGCCGCTGTTTCACTGATTAGTGAAAAAGATATATAAGCTGTATATTTTATATCAACCCATCTGTGTATAAATTCCACAATTTGTTAGTTTCATGTCATAAAACAGTAATTTCTTATTTATGGAAATACATTAAAAAAGCTTTTAATATAAGAAATACGATTCTTAATAATACTGTTTACTACATTTCAGTACCGCTTTGTCAGAACCTATGCGTTCTTGCAATTGAATGTGTTTATTTGTATGTGTACTCTTACAAGACTATTTCTATGTTATGTAATGTTTTGTTGTTATACCTTTTCACGTGACAGAAACAAATGTGTATATGTAAGTATGAAGACGATGTACTTTGTATAATTCTGAATAAATTATCTGTCTGTCTGTCTGTCTGTCTTTATTCATTTTAGCATGACAGTGAATTATTATACCCCCATTACCAATTTGGTAATGGGGGCTATATAGGGGTCACTTTGTCGGTCTGTCCGTCTGTCGGTCGGTCGGTCTGTCGGTCCGTCCCAAAATGTCATCATCGTCAACAAACTTGGTCAAAAGTTGTATCTAGATGATGTCTAGGTCAAGTTTGAATATGGGTCATGCCGGGTCAAAAACTAGGACACGGGTTTACTTAGTGCGTTTAACCCAAAAGTTTGTCCGGACCATAAATAAGTCATTTATCGTTAGATTTTATAATCATTCGGTACATTCGTTTACCATCATTTACCATCATTGGACGGTGTGTCGTACGAAAGAATTTCCTCGATATCTCCAAGGCCAAGGTCACACTTTGAGTTCAAAGGTCAAATGCTTGTCCGGGCCATAACTATGTCGTTCATTGTGAGGTTTTAAAATCATTTGGCACATTTGTTCACCATCATTGAACGGTGTGTCGCGCGAAAGAATTACGTCGATATCTCCAAGGTCAAGGTCACACTTAGAGTTCAAAGGTCAAAAATGGCCATAAATGAGATTGTCCGGACCAAAACTATATCGTTGATTGTGAGATTTTAAAATCATATGGCACATTTGTTCACCATCATCGGACGGTGTGTTGTGCGAAAGAATTACGTCGATATCGTCAAGGTAAAGGTCACACTTTGAGTTCAAAGGTCAGAAATGGCCATAAATGAGCTTGTCCGGGCCATTTCTATGTCGTTGATTTTGAGATTTTAAAATCATTTGGCACATTTGTTCACCATCATTGGACGGTGTGTCATGCGAAAGAATTACGTCGATATCTCAAAGGTCAAGGTCACACTTGGAGTTCAAAAGTCAAAAATGGCCATAAATGAGCTTGTCCGGGCCATAACTATGTCATTCATTGGGAAATTTATAAAATGACTCTGTATATTAATTTTGTTCACAGTCATTGGACGGCGTGTCATGCGAAAAAAAATCAAGAGTTCAAAGGTCAAAATGGCCATAAATGATAATGACATCATTATACTTAAAAATCGCCATAAATTAGCTTCTCTTGTTTTGTGAAGACAGCATGCAAAGTTTTCTGTGTCAAAGCAGCATGTGGGGGTATACGTCACGTCTGTGACAATGCTCTAGTTTAAGTGTTTATGGCTATGAAAACGATAAATAAACAAACTCTTATTCTTGCATAATTCTTTTCGTCCATTTCAACGAATCCCTTATAGCCAAGTGATGCTTTTTTAGGAATATATTGTATACTGTTCAACAGAAAAGTTTTACCGCCAAAAAGGAAAATTCGGTGTTCTTGACGTCAAATTCTATTTAAGAAATAATATTTTTCTATCATGGTTTGTTTACGAGTAATCCACAGTAAGGAGTATAGATGCGTAGGAATTTTATCACGAGTACGAAGCAAGAGCGATTTGATAAGACGCATCTATACTCCTTACTGTGTGTTATTCGACAACAAACCATCATAGAAAATTATTATTTCGATTCTAACACGATACTGATTGATTTGGTTTAAGCTTTTGGACGTGAACTATATTGTTCAATACTCCGCCCTTCTTAGTACAAAGTTCACTATTTAGTGACGTCATTGAATTGTACAAACATATGACGTCGTTTTCATACATTTATATTTTGTTAATGACGTCACTTTCATTGAGAACAAAAATCGTAGAAACTAAATGACGTCACGTCTATTGATGCTACTGAAAAGCTGACATGCTATACATGTTTTCTTAATTACGTTTCCTAACAAATAACATTTTTTGTAGACGTGGTTATGTCACTTATCACCAAATATATAATGTGTTGTTTCATGACATTTATATACATGCTACATTTATTACATTTGTTTATAGCGGGTTTTAGCACGTGCATTTTACTGCAATAATTTCTTTATTTATTCGGAACTATTTTCGAAACATTAAGCTCCGCCCATAATTATTGCAGAATAACCCACGTTTGATTTCCTTCTTTGTCTTTAGAAAACAAGTCGCGTATAGTGTTAGAATATGATATCAAACACCTGTAAACCGTCCTACCCACCACAAATATTATACTTTGTTTCTACTTAACTTACACATGATTTGACATTTTGTGACAGATTAAATAATTAGTGCTCCAGTTTTGAATAACCATTATTGTAAGTTTGATAGATCCATTCTTATATCGAGAATGCACCCCAGTATGGGATACCAAATGGTCGAAACTTTAACTTCTGCTGCAGCAGAAAAATCCTGATCGAGCAGCATTTATTTTTAGATAATGGCATCAGCCAATCAGTAATCAGTAATCCAATGCCGTAGAGGTAGCTTATGTCGTCCGGTTGTTAGCTCAAATTTGATTGGCTGACGGGTTCAAGGGCTTAATCTAAAAATAAATGCTGCTCGAGCAGGATTTTTCTGCTGCAGCAGAAGTTAAAGTTTCGACCCCTTTGGTATCCCATACCTCAGAATAGTAAATGATCATTGGCGAGCAATATGAACATGTATATTATCAAAATTACAACCGACGATTATTTTGTTTTTATCGAAATTCCAGTTCTAATTGTTTAACAAAATGTTCTTTAAAATTTGAAGAGAGGTGCTTAACTTTGTTGTGCAGTATAATGGAATTTACTGTGACCGTCGAAAATACCTAACATGATGCACAGAACATTCGCAGTGAGTGACTTTCATTTTTGGATAAAAGTAAACAAATTTTAACATGTTAACAGTTGTTATATATGTAAACTTCAGTTTGTAACACATATATTATTTGAATTACCAATATAAATTGTATGTATATTTAAGCATGTTTATGAGACTTAATGAACAGACGCCTTACACCATCGAAAATACGCAACACGAGGTTATGTTTTGGATTCGTTCCATGCCTTTTAAAAATATTTTTTAAACCACCACGTCCGAATTTTTTTCCTAAAATCTAAAGAGTCTAGCTCAAACTGGTGTGTTTCGACACATAAATTACGTCGCACGAGATACGTCTAAAATTGCATTATCAATTGAATGAAGAAAAAAGTACGGAAAGCTGGTTCGGTAATATATTTTAGTGAAGGAACAAATAGGATGATATGTAATATAAACGATAACACACGGCAGAACTGGGCCGGACGTCTATAATCGGCCCTAGCCGCATAATGGTCCTCGGGCCCAAAGGCCCTCGGGCCGTTATGACGGCAGCGGGCCGATTATAAACGCCCGGCCCAGCTCTGCCGTGTGTTATTGTCTAAATAACAAGTGTGTTTTATCACATACCACCTATAATTTCATTTGGTATTAAGAGTCGTATCGAAATGTTGACGAAGACGAAATATTAGTCATATGTGTCGTGTTCTGAGAAAACTGGGCATAATGCATGTGCGTGAAGTGTCCTCCCAGATTAGCCTGTGCAGTCCGCACAGGCTTATCAGGGACGACACTTTCCGCCTAAACTGGATTTTCGCTAAGAAGAGACATTATTTAAACGAAAAATTCCATAAAAGCGGAAATTGTCGTCCCTGATTAGCCTGTGCGGACTGCACAGGCTTATCTGGTATGACAATTTACACACAAGCATTATGCCCAGTTTTCTCAGAACACGACACATATGACCATCAGCTATTGACAATGTTCATGCACGAGTAAACGTTAATCTTAATTTTGGTGTGGTATTGAAATGTTGAAGGTTTAAAGAAATTTGTTCACAGATCATCAAATAGGAAATACAAATAGATTCTAAAAAGAATGTGTACAATATCTCTTAGGTTATGCAATCGAAATAACACTCATGGTAAGAAAATATCGGTTCTTGATTGCTGGATAATAATTAATCGAAATCGGTGACACATTAAAGTGTTTGAAAGGCATCAGTTATTAGAAATATATATATATATATATATATATATAACACGGAGCAG